>JBBPNN010000360.1:0-28389 GCA_038090935.1 Hortiboletus campestris
TGTGTAATTATGTAAATGACATAATTCCAAGCAATATAAATACCATGTGTCCCACTTCAATTGACCTCACCACACCATGAAATCCATTCCTACCCCTATTAGAGCCAACATCCTTGTTCTCTCTGAATCTGGTCTCTCTAATAGACAGATTGCATCCAAGACTTGTCTAGGGAAGTCCACTGTGGCCAGAGTCATCAAGGAGATTCTTCCAGAAAGGAAAATGTCAAGTTAGAATGTTCTTCCAAGCTTTTTTCTCTTGACAAGAGAAAAATTGTCTCTAGTATTGGTTCATGAATGCTTGGAATGTTGGAGGAGAGTTACATTGCTCAAAGAACATGACGGTTGGTTCGTAGAGACCAAGGGGGGTAGTGAAGGTGGCCTTCCATTGATCCTCGGGGCAGATCCAAATGTTGTTATAGCCCCAGCGGATATCGAGTTTGGTGAAGTACCGCGAGTGCTTCAAGGTGTCAATGAGGTCGGCAATACGAGGAAGGGGATATGCGTTCTTGATCATGTGAGAATTGAGGTACCTATAATCCTGGCAAGGATGGTAGGTCCCATCTGTCTTTGGCACAAAGAAGAACGGAGAAGCCTGGGGAGACTTTGATGGAACAATCTTTCCTTCTTGTAAGTTTTCTTCGACAAAGCCTTTCAATGCCTCCATTTCCTTAGGGTTTAAGGAATAGTTCTTGGCTCATTTCGGGACAAACGATTCATCAAGTTTGATGGTGTGGTTGAATGGTCGGTGAGGAGGAAGGGGAACGTCTTTCACTTTCGTGAAGACATCACGAAATTGGGCGAATTCAGATGGAAGTTTGACGACCTTTTTCTCTTGATCGGCGGCGATCGAAGTTGAGATGGTGGTTTGGTTAATTTCTAAGGGAGGCAACACTCCCATATGTAGACACAGCTAAATCATCGACTGGCTGGTCAAAGATAGTATCCTCGGAGACGAAGTTGTAACAAAGGAGGTATCGTTGGGTTTTGGCGTCCTCCTTTGGTCTTGATATCCCTTTGACAAGGGGCAATGAGACCATTCCAGTTGACCAGTCAATGGTCAGGTTGTTGTGGCAAAGCCAAGGAAGTCCTAAAATGACATCCTCATTGGCCTGAACGAAGTAGAAGAGTCTCTTCTCCACGTTTTCTCTGATACAAAGGTGCACAATTGTCATTCTTTGTATTAGTCCTGCTTGATTGATGGTTCCATCCACATTATGAGCTGTCAGAGGCTTCGGTAGTCATTGCATTGCCTAGTCAAGCCAATGGACGAGGGCTGTGCTAATAAAGCACCCAGTTGCTCCATAGTCGATGAGAGCATGCATTTCAGCGATTTTGCAGTTTGATCCAGAAAGAGAAACAGGAATCAAGATTGATTGTGAATTCTTTCCAGATACAAATACAGGCGCAATCATGAAGGAGGGTAAAGACGCTGACGCTTTCCCTCCATTTAAAAACCCTGTGGTCCCTCGTTAGCCCCTTCATTGTAGAAGATGGTGGGCTCAACAGATTCTTCTTTGATAACAAGTCTAGCCACACTTTCAGTGGTTTCAACCGGCGACTGTCTTTATACGCTTTCCCATAGACAATCTTGAGCGAATTCACTGCCTCTGTGTCGGAGATATTGAGCTTCCTGGCATATTCCTCAAGGGGTGACAGAGGAACAGAGACCATGGTAGCCCAAATTCTTGGAGCTGAAGGAGCAGGAGATCGAGATTGAAATCCTTGATTTCCACTGGAGCAGGGATGCTTGGTGGTGCGACATCCGACCTTGTGGCAAATGAAGCACTCGTTGTTATGCATATGCTTGGCATGTTGGGTAGGGGAAAGGCAGATTGTGTTGATGTCCATGGTGTTGGGGTCATGACGGAAAAAGGTATTGGAAGAGTGGTGAGTACCTCTGGAAGGGATGTAGTGGGAAGTTCCAGATCGAAGATGTTTCAAGCACTGGACCACATTGTAAAACTGAGTGGCTTTGTCAAGCCACTTCTTGGCGATGGGGGGTTCTTCGTTCATGGCCATCATCCTGAAAGCGAGATCGCTTGTCACCACTTTCTTCAGCAAGTCTTTCAATACATGCTGATCCTGTATCCTGCTCCTACTGGGTTCAATTTCGAACGCTGAGCAGAATCTGTGAAAGTCCCCTTTGAAGGGCAGCCCTTCCATGTGGATATCAGACAAGGCTGTGTGAGCCTTGCTGGTTCAATCTGAGGGGAAGAAAACTCTTGTGAAGTCGTCCAAGAACTTCTCCATAGTTTTCTCATTGGCTGAGACGTCCAGGTCCAGCATTTTCTTTAACCAACCCTTAGAAAAGATAGCACCTCGCCCCTTGCTCATCTTGTTACAAAGAGTGAGGATTTTGGCCTTATTGGTGTTGTATTGTGGCGACATTTGAAAGTACACCTCCATTGCAAGGACCCATTGTTGGGCATCCTTGTCCCAGCCAGAGAAGTCTTCTGGCAGGCTGGCCTTGAGCTTGGCCCTATTGGCATAATGTTCCTCATCAGCCATGTCCTTGTCGTTGTCATTGAAGTGGTAAGAGTCAGAAGAGTCGGATGGATGATCGGATGGGGGAGAAGGTGGAACAGCAGAAGAATCACTGGTCGGTGGTGGTGGTGGAGGCTGAGAGACGGAAGGTGGGCGGGAAGGTGGGAGAGTGGGAGCATGAGCTAATGGAGAGTTGAAGGGGGATGGCAAAGCAGAGGGGCCAGGTATATGCCTGCTTGAACTTGGATGATGAGAACGTGGATCTGGTTCTCAATGAATCAGTGAGAGTTCTGGTGGAGCAGGAGCAGATTGGGATTGAGAGGTCTGTTCTCCTTCTTCTTTATCTCTTGCCTGGTTTTGGAGAAGGTGTTCAAGGTTGATCCTACGCATAGTGGAGGGGATGGTCTCGTCCTTCTATCGAATGGTAGGGATGGAAAAGCAGTTAGTTCTTTTGTTACGCTAAGCGTAGAACCTAGCTTAGATTGGCAAGAGCTTCTTGACGAACAACAAATTATAGAGTCCCATTGCTAGAGGACTGCGACCTCTGAGCAAGTATTGATAAGTCTACAATGCTTGGTAGGTGTAGAGACTATGAGAAGGGTCTTGCAAAGTAGATCGCAATCTACAGAGTGGGTTGGGCTAGAAACTACACTTGAATTGTGTAGAACTAACTGGGGAGACTACAAGTACAATGGGTGTTTATATACTATGAGTGGACCCTGGAATCCTAAAGGGGAAACAGAACAGCAGAATGCCGTTCTAGAAGGGGATACATCCATAAGGAGATCGGAGCAGAATGGGTGAACTGCAGAACGTGGAAGGGAACAGAATTGGAACAAAGGAACACATACGAAAGGAGAAAAGGAGTTCCGGTAGGAAAGAAGAGTGGAAGAGAATGGAACTCTGTCGGACTAAGAAGCAAAGGAATCAGGAGAAAGATCAAAAAAGAAAGCAAATTCAGAAGTGGAGTCCTCAGGTTCCCACACAGTTATTCACGAGTTAAACTCAAACTCCTTGGCCTCAGTCATCCAGGGGATTTCTGTAACAGACACTTGCCTCAAGTTGCAATGATATAGCTAGATAATGACTAGGTTGTGTTCTGTGCAAACAAGGAGGTTGTGTCAGTCTCTCTATATGGTCTCATAATTTAAAATGAGTAGAGAGAAAAATAATCTCAGCCAGAATATAGAGATCAACATCTCTACCATTCCTTTGAGATATGCCCATAAAGAACAACATCATGCTCATGATGGTGGTCACTACAAAGAGTAGACCAATTGCAAGTGTGTTGTATGATGCAAGGTGGATGAAGGACATCGGAACGATGAGCTTAATGCCTAGGTGGGGCTTATAACCTAATGAGAGTGCTAGATCTTGCTTGGTGCAGAGACAACAGTGAAGGGTGAACCAGTAGGAGAATACCCACTTGGATACTTTGCACTTAGCAAGTCTGTTGCTAGAAGCTATCACTTGGTGGGATGAGAGAGAGTCTAGTATTCTGAGTGTGAAATACACACAGGTTTATATACTGTACAAGTATTGTTTGTACATATTGTGGTCCTTATCTAAATAGAGAAGGTGGTATGATGTTGAAATAATCATGAGAAGCAATGGTGCAATACTACTGTGGAATGGCATGTCAATGGCTATGAATCATGCCATAATGGTGTGCTATGATGTCATCTGGATAAGAATAGAAATGACATCATACTGATGTCATAAAGGTCTAGAACTTGTGATGTCATGGGTCTAGAATGTATCAGTAATTATGAAGAGTGACCCAGAGAAAGTACATAAAATAATGAATAATAGATTCATAGATTCTTGACAAGGAATACACCTCAAAACCCATCCAAGCATTTTATCAACCCCATTTTCCCACCCTCATCCCTTATTCCCCACCAAAATCCATCAAAAAACCCAAAAAACCTCTTGCCAACCACCTTCACATACCCAGCCCAGCCAGGCCTCAGCAAAGTTCCAGGCATAGCTTAATAAGCTTGAAAAAAAAGCTCTTCCTTGTCCAAAAAAAACCTAGAAGTAAGATCCTTTTGGGCATAGGATCCAACAACTCCTTCACCATCCTCTCTGAAGCTCATGCCACCTTATCCAGCCATGGTGCAAAATTTCCCACTGAAGAAAACCTCCTGGTCTCATCTATTGCCAACCCCCTCCTCAAATTCACCATTACCACCCTAGGACTCACTTTCCTCCACATAGAGATCCTTAGAACATTCACCACCTTCCTAGACCATGCAGCCATTGCTTTCCTCCTCCAGGGTGGACCTCAACCACTCTCCACAGACCAGATAGATAGACTTGAAGGCACAGCCACATTCCATACATCTCACCCTTGCCAACCTCACATCTAATCTCAAAAATGCCATCATAGTCTCAGTCAAAATTCTCAAAGAATATGCCAAAGCCATCCACTCATCCTGCACACACATTCAACCCTCTGCCCATCCTAAGTCATCAAATGTAGAGATCATAAAAGCTAACATTCCCACAGGTCACACAGAAGCCCTCACCAAAAGTGAAGGCCTGAAATGTGCCATCACCATCAAAAGTGAATTCTGCAGTCTAAGAATTCTCACCAAAAAGGAGCTTGTCACCAAAGCTAACCTCACTCTAGATTTCTCCAATGATTGTCTAGAAGGCACCATCTTCCTCAGTGCATGATGAGTCAATGACATAATCATCAAACTCAAAAATCAACTCTCCAGTGAGCTCAAAATGAATCAAAAATCCTACTAACAGAGACCTCTTCCTCTCTACTTTTGATATAGATGCCCTCATCCTTTACCCATTCAACAAACTACTTGCTGAATTCGTCCCCATCACACTCAACCCTTCTAACCAACTCACTCTCCAACAAATCAAGAAAAACTCCAACATTGCCAATGAATGAATTGATGCAAGTTTTTGTAATTATGGTTGGAGACAGGGGTGGGTTGTGATATTTTGTATTCTGAGCTTTTGGATGATTGAAAGCATTGGAACTCCTAAACATTTGCATGCACCAGGATTTTTGCACAGCAAGAAACTAGTTTTTGATCCTGGAATGACACACCTTATATCATTAATCCAGGATGTTTCCTTTCCCCTTCACACTAACACCTATGAGGGACCTGGCCCAGGAGTTTTCCCTGTCTCACCACCAATGACATAGAATTTATAATGGTGTTTATTTTTTTCTGGCTGATGCTGCAGGTTTATCTCAGATTGTTGGATACAAGATTGTTTTGGATGGCCAAATGTCCTCAGTGAACAATGCAGGGCAAGGGCAGTTTTCTGTTGCATGGTCCAGTGCTACCATTTGAAATTTTTATTTTAGCATGGTTTACTAGATGTTCTTTCTTTCATGTGAGCATTGTCAGTTATGGGTGGTTGCTTAGGAATCTCAAAAATTCAGGTGGTTCCAAGTCAGGAAGGATATTCTGCAAGTGCTTCCAGTGCTTCCAATTTTGGATGTGCATGGGAAAATTCCAGAAGGAGTTCTGGAATGGTGGTTCTAAGATAAGGGTGGACCCCAAAAAAGGCATATTAGTAATACACTCGATTTGGTAATGGGTAGAGGGGAGTTTCTTAACACTTAAGTGTGTTACTGCCCTGGTGGTGAAGAAAAGAATGAGAGAAGAGATTAGGTAGAGAAGGAGTAATGGAAAGATGGCTGTTGTTGTTCCTGAGGTTGGTGTTGGGATCTTGTTGGTGCTGTTGCTGTTGCTTCATAGCTGAAAATCTTTCAGGGTCCTTGAGTGGTGCCATGTGGTACAAAGGAAAAAAGCTTTGAACTATTGAGTTGATGTCAGCCTTTGGAAGTGGCTGAATCACAGGACAAGCCAATTGCAGCTGAAGCCAGTTCTCAGTTAACTGAGCCACAGCAACACTACCCAGAGGTAACAAGATTCATCTACTTTTCTGTGTGTCATTGACTCTATTCATACGCCAGGTATATGTTGCTCTCTTGCACACACAAACAATGTGTGGTTTGGAAATGAGGAATTTTTCCTGTTCAAAGGTAATTTGATTGGGTCATTCTAATATTTGTATATCTCTAATTCCCCAGGTCACCACCAGCAATGTGGCATTGAGTTGGTACAAGGACTCCTTCAGAAATTTATAATTGATAGATGTTCTCCTATGACACTCCTGGTCTCTGGTCTATCAACAGAGTATACTACACAAGGCTACTGAACCTTTCATTGCATTCACTGCCACACTTGCACAACCATCATTGTCTCCCCACACTTGATATATCTATCCATTGAGACATTAACCCAGTGCATCAATAATCCCTTCATGCAACTCTCTCTTGAATAGCTCTGCTTGGAGACATGGCCCCTGTAGTAAGCTGTGACCTATTTGATAGGGTTGCCCAGACTCATCCCATATCTGGCTTTGGTCATCATCAGAATCTTGGTTATTTGATTGATTGTATATCTCTAGTCTCTGAGCTCCTGTCAACCTACTCACCATACATTCAACCAATTCATACCCCCAGTCAGTCCAGTCCATGCTCATTTGTGATATCTTTTCTCCTCTTGCTATGGCATCCATACACAGCCTCATATTAGAGCCATTGCCAGTGTTTTACCCTGGTGAAGATGCTAGTGAATGGTGCAAAGTTCAGCCCAAACTAGTAAGCCTTCCTTTTGCATCTGTGAAACCATCAGAAATTGCATTGACTTTTGAATGAATGGCACCCAGGTCAATGTACAGTATTTCAGAATGTTGCCCCACAAGAATTACATATATGGTGCTTTATTCATGCAAATGATCAGGGCAATGATTTGAAAAAAGAAAGGCCATAAACTATGTCTCGATTTCAGCTTTATGAATGCACAAAGGTCTAGCTTGGAGATCTGGATAGACAGTCTGGGGACCAACACCAAGGAGGATACTGAGAGCATACTGCTCAGAGCTGTGACTGCATACCAAGCACCCTGTTGGTCATTGGTACATATGTACATTGAAACCAGAAAGTCAAGCAAATTGAGGAAACTTCATACAGCATTTCATCTAGCTGATGGCACTATGTAATAATGGGCCCTTCATCCAGATGGATGACCTCACCCTGTTGTTGGTGAAACTGAAATACTTCTGCCACCTGGATATGCTGTATGAAGACATTTGCTATTCTGAGAAGGAGGATGCCCTTGGGTAAGCTTGCTTCAAGTTCCTTTCCAGCTATGTCAAAGTTTTTCTCACCTTAATAAGC
Organism: Hortiboletus campestris; assembly: GCA_038090935.1. Classification (NCBI taxonomy): domain Eukaryota; kingdom Fungi; phylum Basidiomycota; class Agaricomycetes; order Boletales; family Boletaceae; genus Hortiboletus; species Hortiboletus campestris. The sequence goes on from JBBPNN010000360.1 coordinate 7,706, forward strand.
TATTTTCCAACTGGGAGAAACTGTTAACTTAGATGAAAGCAATTTTACAGCCATGAAGCCATCATGAACAAATAGATACACTTTATAATTTGTGTTTTCACACTTTTAGTATATCATTTTGAGATGTTCGATCCATTCAATGATTGCTTCAGATCCTACTGCACTCATGAACATTTCTAATACACTTTTGATAAAAGAAACCTCATAGCCATGAAATCAATTTACATATCAAATGAAAGATTAAGCAAAGATCATGATGATATAATTCAAGAAATTCACCATATAACATTAATTATGTTATACTATATAGAGAGTTAGTTTTTCAAAACAAAGCTATTTTATAATATGATTTTACATATTGATCACTGCTGTTGGAAAATTTAACAACATTGATATACATACAAACAATTCAATATTTGTATTTTTTTCCCATCAAGTTGACACACTGTCAATCCAACACTAAAGCTAAAGCTAACCATTCAATTATGTAGGCCATATCCATGCATATAGTAAGAGCACTTCATTACTGGTGTTTTTTAATAGCTCATACCAAATCTGTAGCTCTCTCAACTGCTTCATTGCTCTAATAAGCTATTGTTGAGACATTGAAAGAACTGCATGTGTAGTCTCACATATAATTCAAATTCATTCATTTAAACTGGAATACATTATTTTCAAACTGAACTCCAATATATTTTAACCAAGTTTGTTAATCACACCAGCCTAAATTAACATAGATTTTTTATCTGCTCAAATATCATTTGATCATGTCTGACTTACTAATTACCACACATAACAAAGATATTAGCATCAAATATCACAATATAAATCATACATACTTAGAGTATATTTATTATATTTTATATGTTCAAAAGGAATGATATCTTTCAAACATTTTCTTTAAACATATTTATAGCTTTGATATTTTGATTAATGTATTGAAACAGTAATTTCATAGTGATGTTGTGATTACAAATACAGATTGAAAATAAATAATAAAATATATTAATATATATACATTCTTTAATTAACAAATGTGAATGCTATTTTACTATGGCTTCAAGGTCTAAACAAGTTTTAATTTACAGATAATGTAAGAATTTCTCAAAAAGAAAGACTCAATTAATATATGTATTCTATTAATGAAATATAAACTTACAAACACTGTTCATAAATTAGATTTTTAATGCATAAAATTAAAAGTTGAAAGTTGTTTCAGATGAATAAAACAAATATAATAACAGAAAAAAAAGAACATCCATAATAATAGCATTTCTATATAGTATGTATATATATATATGTTTATAATTAGAAAACATAGGTTTCAAATATGATTCTGATGTGAAAAATGCATTCCAAATAACAGGTATAGTTATAACATATTCCAACAAAGAATGACATCCTTTACAATAACTGTACAGTTAATATACATAGTAATACTTGTATTTAAGTCATAAAAGCGCACAAGATTGTACAATTATATTATAAATACTAGTTCATAAAGCTTTAATTAATATAGTGTTGAACTATATGACATTGTATTGAAACATTTGAGCAGATTGTTAATATACTTTCTATGAATACTTCACTTTATTTTCAGATAGTATAATAAATACCATGGTTAGCTGATCATTATTATGAGTTGAATTCTTATTCAGTGAATTATTGCTGGCAGAATGTATTCACTAGGTGTAACATTGTCTGATATGGATACACAGTCTAATCTTCTAGGAGTAAGCATGTGATGGATATTTGAATATCTATTCAGAAAATAAATCAACTATATTCCATAGTTTACACTAGTAATAAAGTGCTCTTACTATATGTATGGATATAGCCTATATAATTAAATGATTAGATTTAGCTTTAGGGTTGGGTTGACAGTGTGTTAACTTGATGGGAAAAAAATACAAATATTGAATTATTTGTATGTGTAGCAATGTCATTAAATTTTCCAACAGCAGTGGTCAAGCTGTCAAATCATATTATAAAATAGCTTTGTTTTGAAAAACTAACTCTATATATACATATTATAACATAATTCATGTTACATGGTGAACTTCTTAAATTATGTCATTATGATCTTTGCTTAACCTTTCATTTGATATGTAAATTGGTTTCATGGCTATGAGGTTTCTTTTATCAAAAGTGTATTAGAAATATCATTGTGTCAAGAACACTTTTATTTCACCTTTTCACCTTATCACATTTCACTACTTTCACCTCTTCACAGACTCACAGACTCCTTCCAGCCATTTCTATCACATTCTATCACCTACATCATACCTCATGTATTCCTCATGGTTCTCTGTATATAAGTAGTCGGTCCACTGTACTTATTCCCCACTCTTGGAATAGTTATTATCTGCCTTCGCAACACTCATTTTGAGTACTGTTGGTTTGAGTCCTGACATTATTCCAAGAGTATATTCAACCCATTTCCTCTTATCATCGTCCAGACGTGGCTGCTGTTCGCAACATGTTCTGCATCCTCCACTATGCTCCCAGACTTAAATGTCAAGCACTTTGCTCGTCGTCTCACATGCTTCATAACTGCCACAAGGCATTCTGGACCCTAGGGACAAAGGGAACCCATTGATCACGTGACGATCAGAGTAAACGACTCTATAACCACTGTTGTTTATATCACTCATTTGGCAATTAATAAATAAGAATAAAGTTGCTTTTGCCCATAGTGCACAAGGGCCAGTTCTTGAGTAACGTTGACTCAGGCGTGTAGGGATACACAATACATCTGGTCCCTGGTTCGCATGATTACCGTATGTCACGTCGTCATACACAACATAACTATGTAGTGCTCTCAAAGCCAGAGAGATATCGTCCAGTTCCACCATCATCGCCTCCATACCTCAATGTTTCTATCCCCACTACCCACCACACTTGATCTAGAGTCTCTAGAAGTTGTATTTATGAGGACTAGAGATACTCAGATAATGTGTTATGTCCAATGTCTGGAGAGAACCCACCCCTATGGCAACCTCACCACCTTCGCCATCTCCAGAATCATCTCTTACACCCTCGCCTCCCGACCACATCCCCTACTCCCAATGTTCGCCCTTCCTTTGAAGGGTTGACAACCCTCGCTACATCACTCACTCCGATGTGGATCCTGAAGCAAGACAAGGAAACTATTATGACAACCTGGTGGCATTCTATAACCTGTATAACGAGTGGTACGCCAACCATATTTGTGACCCCCAAGTTGCTGGTTGTCCACCCCAACCTTCTATGAACATGGAATGAGGAGTCCAACACACCTACACCCCAGTAGTTGTTGCTCCTCAACCTCAACGACCTCCTACCCGCTCTATGTCGCCCCTTATCCACGGCCTAGAACAAGTGCACGTATCCAGTCCTCGTGCAGAACAAATGCCCAGAGTCAGAAGGCCCCTGACAAATGCAGCTGCTGTGCTCCCTACATCAAATCTTCTCTCTCCTGGACCAATGGTGAGGCCTAATGTCAAAATAGACAAATCACTGGCCGCGAAGCCCGATACTTTCAAGGGTGACAAAGCCAAGTTTGTACAATGGTGAGGACCATGTCCCTCTACTTTGCAGGATTCAAAGAAGAGCCTTCAGACAGGCAAAAGATGCTGATGGTCCTCTTGTACATGGAGGGACAAAACACTGCAGGACGGTTCGCGGACCTCCTCATACTTCAAGATTTGGGATCAGTCAACTCCTTCGACAAGTTTGCCGACCAGATCAAGAAGACATTCCAGCCTTTGGATCAGAAGCGCACAGCTGAAAAGAAGCTGCTTGCGCTCAAGCAAGGAAAAGAGACCATTGAGGATTTCATGACTCGACTAAGACAACTAATCATCGAGGCAGAATACAATGTCCAACACCACTCCCACCTCCTGATCAATATCATGCAGAACAGTATCCACAATGACACTGTGGAATTCGTGGAGAAGGGTCAACCTCTCCTTTTTGAAAGCGACGACTTTGCTAGTTGGGAACACGCCCTTATTTGAGCGGGCCAAGTCCTACAAGAAATTGCCAACAGAAAGAAAGGAGCTACCCTTGGGCCTACCTACAAGCTTTACTTCATGACCTGTGAATCTAAACCCACCACATCTACCTCCACCACTGCTCCCACTCCCGCTACTGTCCACCTGAACCAACCCGGTACATTTGGAGGACAAGGTGTCCCTATGGACATAAACAAGGCACGTGCCGAAGGAAAGTGCGCCCAATGCAGTAAGCCATGGCCCTGCAAAGATCACATGTGCCCCTGCCGTCAAATTAGATCAATGGTATTTAGAGGGGTAACGATTGAGTACATGAATGCCGATGGACTAGCCGCAGCAATTCATAAGATTGAAGTCGAGAAGGACAAGAAGGAAGGTTTTGTCATAGACCAGTAGATACTTGTCGTTCTACCGGTCCTAATGTAAGCACCAATTCAGATAAATATGCTGTTCTCTCTATCAAAATGTGTGAATCAAACGATGAACCAATTGTCTGCCTCCCTAAGATGAATGTGGCTGCAGTGTGCCCTACATCTAAGATCTATCGGGACACAGATCCTAAAAAGGAGGGTACTGAAACCCCTCAAATCAAGATTCTGCAGAGATCTGATCAATCTCATAAGGAAGTTGGGTCTGCTGAGTGACCTGTAGTACAAGCAGAATCCAAAAAGGTCAGAAATTCAAGGAAAAACTGGATGAACACAGTCTACCCATGGTTCACTGAATGGATCAAGAAAGTCGCAGACTCTAAGGACAAGAAACAAACAATGAAACATCTTCGCTCTTTCGTACACGAATCCCACCTAAGCAAAGTAACTCCACAACTCGTCCAAAGAATTCGACAAATAAATTCAGGAGAAGTCCTTCTCTCAATCAGAGAACTACAACGAAAGCTAAGATACATTAACTGAAAGCAATCGGCAAATTCATTCGAGATCAAAGGACACATTCTGAACAATGACCAGTCCGAAATTCCCATAACTGCCTTACTCAACTCTGGGTGTACTGCCTCTGCCATAGATGAGAAGTTTGTACAGGAAAACAATATACCTACTCACAATATCCACATCCCTATTCCTGTATACAACACTGATGGAACCACTAATACCAGCGGCTCAATCTCTAAGTACATCATGGTAGAGCTAAGAGTTCAAGAACATTTGGAGAGGATTGCATTGGCTGTAACCAAGCTCTCAACACATTCCATCTTCCTTGGGCATGATTGGCTAAAAATGCACAATCCAGAAATTAACTGGACAAATCAGACCATTAAACTCACATGCACTGATGATCATGTCCCTAAACTCACATGCACCGATGATCATGTCCCTAAACTCATCCCAGTAGAAGATGAGAAGGAGTACAAGGGCTACAACAAAGAGCCAGAGCAATTGTTCAAGCTCGATGTCAAAAGCTATATAAGGTCAACCATGACCCCACATAAGTCAACAAAGTTAGCCTTCGAAAAAGATAAAAAAAAGTACAACCAAACCTTTGATAAAGTTGTCCCAGAACATTATCACAACTTCAAGGATGTATTTGACAAAGAAAACTTTGATGAGCTTTCCCCGAGACGACTGTGGATCACACGATTGAATTACTGCCAGATGACCACGTAATTGATTGTAAAACATACAATCTTACGAACGACAAGCAAAAGGAATTAGATACTTTCCTGGAGGAAAACCTTAAATCCAGAAAGATCCGCCCGTCCAAGTCATCCATCACCTCAGCATTCTTCTTTATTAAGAAGAAAGACAGAAAGTTGTGTGTGGTACAAGATTACTGAAAGTTAAATGCAATCACCATCAAAAACCAATATCCCCTCCCTCTAATCTCCGAACTCATTGATAAACTCAAAGGAGCTAAGTACTTTATGAAGCTCGACATTTGATGGGGATATAACAACATTCACATGAAAGAAGGCAACAAGTGGAAAGCCACATTCTGCACCAACCGAGGACTTTTCGAACCTCTCATGATGTTCTTTGGTCTTACCAATTCCCCTGCAACATTCCAAACCATGATGAACCATCTGTTCCACTCGCTGAGTTCGCCCACAACCAAAAGCCCACATCTACTAGTGGCTACTTCCCTTTCATGCTCAATTTTGGACAACAACCCAATATCTGAGGAGAGCACCAAAAACAGGTTCGAAATGAGTCAGCAAAAGAATTCATTGAGATGATGCAAGGAACGTTCAAACTTGCCAAGGAATCTCTCGAACACACATTGGCTGACATGAAGAAGTTTCATGATCAAAAGGTATGATCGTTAATCAAATATTAGAAAGGAGACTTGGTCCTTTTTGAAGGAACCAACATCCGATCTGATCAACCATCAAAGAAACTTGGAGATAAACGCTATGGGCCATTTAAAGTAGTTGAAAAAGTCAGACCTTCGGCTTATTGGCTCAAATTAGATCCCAAATGGTGAAACATCCACCCAGTGTTCAATGAATGCCTTCTCCATCCTTACCAACCTGCCGAATTCCCCTCACAGCAAATCGCTCCCTCTCCTTTACCTGATCTGATCAATGAAGTCGAAGAACCAGAAATTGAAGAGATCCTCACTTCATGCAAACAAAGGAACAAGATTGAGTATCTTGTCTTGTGGAAAGAATTCCCTTCAGAAGAAAATGAATGAATTGCCAGTGACAAACTCACTAATGCGAAGCAATCTATCACTTCATTCCACTGATCTCATCCTACTGCCCCTCGTCCACAACAAAAGATGCAGTTGAGATACCACGCTGACATACCTGATTCTCGCTGCATCTGCCCCATCTGCAAACAAGTCCCTCTTCCTACTCCTTCTCCCCTCTTCTCTGACCCAGACTTTCTCAAGTTCCGAAAAGGGTATATTAATAAGAACTTTACTAATGATATGTGCGATGTCGTGGATGTCATCCCTTAAAAAGGAGGATAATGTCAAGAACACTTTTATTTCACCTTTTCACCTTATCACATTTCACTACTTTCACCTCTTCACAGACTCACAGACTCCTTCCAGCCATTTCTATCACATTCTATCACCTACATCACACCTCATGTATTCCTCATGGTTCTCTGTATATAAGTAGTCGGTCCACTGTACTTATTCCCCACTCTCGGAATAGTTATTATCTGCCTTCACAACACTCATTTTGAGTACTGTTGGTTTGAGTCCTGACACATTGAGTGTAGTGAGCAATCACTGAATGGATTGAACATCTCAGGATGATATACTAAAAGTGTGAAAAAAATTGTAGAGTGTATTTATACATATGTTCATAATGACTCCATGGCTGTAAAATTTCTTCCATCCAAGTTAACAGTTTCTCCTAGTTGAAAACAGACCTTTTGATGCAAAAAAAAAGCTTATTAGGTTGGACACCAGAACTAGGGATCTGATTTTCCAACTCTTCAATTCAGAGACCTTGGGCTACGTTGTCTGTGGATCAATGGATGTATCATCACTACAAACCAGGATCTAGAGCTTGTGGATCAAGATCCATACCATAAGGATATCACAATGTGAAGGTTCATTGTGTTACAGAAATCCCCTGGATGTCCAAGGCCGAGGAACACGAGTTCACCTCATGGGTTTCTTCTGCTTTTCCTGATGACCCCGATTCTGATTTCCTTCGTTTCTTCAATTTGCCTTCTGATTCTTTTGACCCATAGACAGAGTCCCATTCACCTTCTGATCTTCTATTCCAACCGGGACTCCTGATCCTTTGCGCAGTCCGCAGTATGTCTTTCTTTGTTCCGTTCCGTTCCTTTCCATTCCTTACCTTGACCCAGTTTCCTTTATGGACGTATCCCCTTCCAGAACGGCATTCCGCTGTTCCGTTTCCCCTTTAGGACTCCTTATTCAGGGTCCGCTCATACGTATATAAACACCCAGTGTACTTGTACTATTCCCCAGTTAGTTCTACGCAATACAAGTGTAGTATCTAGCCCAATCCGCTTGTGGACTTGCGAGTCTACTTGTCGAGACTCTTCTCATAGTCTCTTCGCCTACCAAGCGCAGTAGACTCTTCAACTCCATCACGCTACAAGGGTAACATAGGACCTTGGGCAGACAAACCTTCCGACTTTCTCCGTCGCTTCGTCACGTGACTTCTCCGGATAAAGCTAGGTTCTACGCTCAGCGTAACACATTGAACTTGTCAGAGATTGGATGACATATAGAAACTTCCTGAATGGAAAGGACATGACCCCAAGCCCTGCTCCTTGACTTGATGATCACCTGGGAGCACACTATGGCATCTCAGATTCCTCAAGCAGGCAAAGACAAAGAACAAAGAGCCTGCACTGCAGTTTGATGATGGTCTGTCAATGGTGATCCACTCTGCAGCTTGGACATCACAGGAATGGAAATTGGTGACACATCCTGGATTTATGACCCTACCTCAGCATGACTATTGTGGAATGGGAACTTATGTCATCAGAAACACCTGAGGAAAGTTGTGGGCAGTTATGCACTCAAAACACCATCTTTTAGTGTCTTGAAGGGCCATAGGAAGACTCTTGAGAAAGCAATGGAAGTGTCCCTGAAAGGCAAGTTCTCCAAGGCTGATATATGTAGCTACAGTATGCCTCAAAGAAGGTGATGTCATGTAAGTCCTTTTTTTTAAAAAAACCCTGAGTAATTCTATCTAAGAATCATTCATGCAAGTTTCAAGCACCAGGGGTCATTCATTTTGTCTATTCTCCAGTTCCATTGAAATCCTCTGATGTTTTGAGAATAAGCAAATAAAATTAATATAAATAAGCACATGCTTATCATCAGATTCATTATGAAAATATGGAAATATAGTTATGTTTTCAAAACAAATGAATCAATTAGTAATTTATAGTCTATTTTTGCAAACAATGCCAGCCACCAGAAAATATAAAGAACTTCAAGATCACATCCATGAATTTTAAAATAACAAGCAATTGATTCATTATTTATTATATTCACAAAACAAATGATAGCACAATGGTACATTTGTGTCAGTTGTTTCTCTATACAAATAATTTTTGCTAGACTGCTATAACCAAAGCAGTGGAAAAACAACACAGTACTATAAATCATATTTTTAATTTTTAATGACATCATAAGGATAGCCAAAAAAGCATATATTTTCAGAAATCATGAAACATGGCTGACTTATTTTCTAAAGAGATATTCAAACATTCATCACATGCTTATTACAAGAATATTAGCATCCACCCAGTTGTCTTATTGTTGAGAGATTGTGCCTTACAATATCATCCATATGTAGATTGTTTAACTGTAAAGACCTGCTGCAATCTGATGCATGAGGCAATGGCAGCATATGTGCAATCATTCTGTCCATTAAAGCCCTGCACAGCATCTGAATCTGAGAGAACCATTGCTAAATCTGTAAATTCATAACAAAGTTCATCTGTGCAACCAGGCTTCACGAACAATTGAAAGCCCAGGGAAGATCTCAAAGGATGTGACAGAGTCACCATTGCCTCAAGTGACAGGTCACATGATGACATTTTTGAAAGCCCATGTTGAAGGTGCGGGTCTTCTTGGTGCCTAGAGTTGATGCAGGGCAGTTGCATCTTTGCTTGGGATGCCGAAAGCTGCCCTTTGACACCAGCCATGATCAATGTGTGGTGTGGGGTATGGTGCCTTTACAGCATTTTTGCCCTTCATTGGATGCAAATCATCAATTACATATCTAATTTAAGTGGCTAGATTCAGATCTGGCAGTGATGCTCATGATGGAACCTGTTTTCTATGTGAGGTGTTGTGTTCTGAGCATGCTCTACACAGCTCTCCATGACTTCCATGCCTATTGCCCATTCTAGCCTTCCCTATGTCAGAATGCTCAATATTTGGAGTGACTATTGCATGTGAGGTCAGATCCATTTCATTGCCAATCTTGCTGTATTGCATGACTATGAGATATGTAGTCTGCTTCTGCAGCTGGATGTCCCAACTAGCCCAATAGTGGGCTGTTGTGCTTACTATGTGAATATGCTGTCAGCATTCCAAAGCTTTGAAACCATTGTTTGCAAGGATGGAATATTGGTTCCCAACCAGGAGATGCTGGACATCTTCAACAGTGACCCTGATTTATCAAGGCTGGATCCTGCTCTAACATGCAAAATTGTCTATGCTCTGGATAGTCAGGCTGGAAGATTGGCCATTGTCAGGAGCACGTCAAATGCATTGATCAAAGTGGCAATCCTCATCCACTGCCAAAGTGGAGGTCAGACATATAAGGTTCAGATTGGTGGACAGGAGAAAGTCCTCAGTAAACGTGCCCTGTTGAGTTTCTTAGGTGCATGGAGTGGGTTGAGAGGCAATGCATCACCAGCAGAGAGAGCTAGTGTATGATTGTCGCTATGTGTATTGGTACACTTTTTGTTATTTTTGTTATTTTTCAATCATATCACACTGTTTTGGCCACACCCCATTGCACCAACAATCGAGAGAATGGCTGAACTGTGACCCTCCCACTGCAAGACCTTCTGCTGAAGAACCTTCATACAGGATTTTGAATGTGGCGACAATAACTTGCATTCTCACTTGCAAATAACTGGCAGAATAATTGCCCCTGAGCACCTTAGCTGTACGTTACCTCACAGCATTGGCCCAGAAAGGAATGGGATAAATGAATTGGAAGCCTGTCCACAGAGTGTGTTACATTGTCAGGCACTGCCCCATATCGTCTCTTGAGCCCTTTCATGCAGGGGTGTTTCAGTCAATGCTGTAAGGGTCCCTTTGTGGTGGGCTGGCCAAGTGAGACACGGCTCTTGTTGCTAGCTCACACCAAGAATATCCTGTGCCGTGACAACCTAAATGGTTAAATTGACACCTCATTTGGGATGATTGCGATGCCTAGTGTCACAGTGGAGCACCTATATCAAGTAAGGTGTACCTGAATAAAGCAATCAAAGTGTTTCTATCACAGTGTGTGACCCCATTGGGCTGTCTATCCAGAAGGGACATGAGTATTATACATAATTCCATAAGTATTGTCAGGCCTTGACATTAAACACCATACCTACATCACAATCCTGCTTTTCACAACCACACCCCCAATTTCCTTGTCCTCTCTGCAATATCTCTGCTGTGCTCACATTGTTAAACATGGAATCCAGCCAATGGAGATAGCTGAGCACCTTAGTTGGGTCAGAAAACTTAAGATGGCTGCTGGAAAATTGATACACAGTGAGTTTAACAGAAAAGTCGAATTTCCAGTTTGCTTACCATGATAGGCCCAAGCCAGCATATCATCATCACACTCCTTTGCCTCAATAGGGGTGAGAGAATGGGCAGATTTTGATAAAGCTGTGGAGCTGGTCGATAATTCAGAAGGCAGCCCCCGCTTCCAAATTAGGTTAAATGGCTGAGAATGTGCCTTGCCAGATATGATTGTCTTTGAGGGCCAAGCTGACAATGACCAGTTCACAATTTGGATAGGAGGAAACTCTGTCACATTGCATTGGGATGAGCTACAAGAGTTCCTAGAGCTCTGGCAGGGGAGGAGGGTGAATAGGGTTCGTTTTGGCAGTGGGATCTCACCAGGTTATATGAATATAGGCTTGCGGCATATTCTCAAGGTAATATGGAGATACACCAAGCTCCAATGAGGGGGAACCAGGAGCAGGGGTGAGAAGGTCACTGCACCAGATAGAATCACTTTAGATTGCTGCTGTGCATACTAGTTTATGTGATCTCATTGTTCTTGCTGCAATACATACTTTTCTGTCACACCGTGGCAGGTTGCTGCTGATATTTACCAATAATTTTCCCATAAGACATGGAGACCTCACATTGAAAAAGGGAGGAGCCACTCTTGGCCTATTCATGGTAACTGCATGTATCAGCTACTGTGAGACCTTGATCATTCGCCAACATGCAGAACATGTGAAATTCTCCATCACCAAACACCTTGTATCTATAAGATTTCAAAAACCATACAGAAGTTCACAAGTAGATAAGAGATTTTACATGGGCCATCAGACAGTCTCATCATGCTGATTTGATGCCAGGCAGAGTTACTATGCCGAATATGAACCACCTTACCCCTTCTGGATTGTGCTTCTCACACGTGTTTCTCATATCTGCAGCACAACACACAGGCCTTGCAGACAGCATTTTGCTCATGTGGTCATGAGCATGTGTACACTATTGAGGGCCAGCTCAGGGGCAATGATTAGGGATAAACTGGTAAGCTACTGAAATAAGCACTTCTCATATTGGGAAAGCTCAGCCCTTAGAGCATCCTGATAGCAGTAAGGGCCAGGAGAATATGTGGCAATCCATCACACCTCTCCACCAATGGAGAGAACTGGTCATTGCACACTGAACAGCTAATGGGATTTCCCCCTGTCACCATGTCAATGTCCAGTACATCCATTGCTAATGGACTCGTGATAGGCCTCTAGTAATTTCAGTGAGCCATAGAATGTGAGCTGACAAGGTGAGAGGAAGCAATGGGATGGAAGAGTGAAAGGGAGGAGGTCGTCTCTTTAAACCCAAGCTCGCTACCACAGTTCTCATCACACAGCACATGAATGACTTGTTTATTGAGTGATTGGGCTGGCTGCACTTGCTGTTTATTATATCCTGTATGCTGCATGCAAAATCAAAGTCCTTGCACATTCCACAGCTTGGCAATATGGCTCTCTGATGTGTCTTTGGACAGTTTGAAGATGTAAATGAAAAACAATTACTGCCTCTGTGGGAGAAACATTCCACTCCTGGCGAACTCATGGCAATGGTATGTATGCCTGCTGCACAACTTCAATCCTTCACCAACATGGAGAGCCAGTGAAATTCTCCATCACCGTGTGCCACATGTCTGCAATAACAAATTCATCTTCGGAGCAAACAGCAGAGCCATAAGTGTTAAATTTCGCACACTGCATGCAAAAATTGCACAATTTTCGTGTATCAAATTAATTATTACTATCTATATTAACTATGCAATGCACAATATATGTTATTGCAAAGTATGTCTTTCTTTGTCAAAATATGTTATAACAAATCAGTTATTTTGAATGTTATATGCATTTCTCAGATCAGAATCATATTTGAACCTTGTATTTTCTGATTATACATATATATACATACTATATATAAATGCTATTGTTGTGAATGTTCTTTTCTTTTTCTAGTATCATATCTGTTCTATTTAGCTGAAATAATTTTCAATTTAATGGCTTAAAATTTTAATTTATAAACAGTGTTTTTAAGTTTATATTCAGAATGTCTTTGGTTTGAATATTTATTGCATTATCTCTCAATTAAAGTATGTTTAGACCTTGAGAGTTGATTAGCATGCCCATAGTAAAATAACATCCACATTTATTAATATTATATATATATATAATAGCATATTTGTATATTAACATATATAATTATTCATCCTGAGTCTATGTTTGTTATCACAACAACAATTACTGTTTCAACACATCAATCAAAATACCAAAGATATGAATATGTTGAAGAAAATAATTAAAAATATTATTTTTCTTGCACATATAAAATACAACAAATACACTCTAAGTGATGACTATTTTTTCCATCTAGTAATATATAATAAAACAGCATTTCCATCAATTGGAAAAACATGTGACTTTATAATATACAGTATTTGTTGTGTTATACAAAGAAAAGATATGTTGTAAAGATTTTTTCAGACATATGTATATTTGGCATTTCAGTTGATGATAAGAGAATTAATGATTTAGTAGTGATGTTGTGAGAAAGTCATTGTTTATTTATGATTTATATTGTAATATTTGGTGCTAATATCTTTGTTGTTTATACTAGTAAGTTAGCCACAATCACATGACATTTTAGTAGATAAAAAATCAATCTAGGTTTAATGTAGACCAATGTGATTGACAAACTTGGTTGTATATTGAAGTCCAGTTTGAAAATGATATATTTCAGTTTAAATGAATGAATTTAAATGAATTGTGAGACTATATATGCAGTTCTTTAAATGTTGTCAATAATAACTTGTTAGAAAAATGAACCAGTTGACAGAGTTAAAGAATTGACATGGCTTCATGATTCTTCCATTCAATTTAACAGTTTCTCTTGGTTTAAAACTGACCTTCTCAATAGCGACAGCTTCTCTGCAAGGAAAAGGTCCCTCACTCAAGCAGAACAAATCCTGCAAGAGATTGATGATCACAAGAAGGGTACCATAATTCTAGGGCCCACTTATAAACTATTCTACACAACTCATGAGCTGCTACTGCAACTACCTCTACTATCACCTCTGCTAAAGATGTCCACCTAAATCAAGTTGGAATATTCAGATGACAAGGTGCCCCAATGAACATCAACAAGGCCCATGCTGCAGGAAAGTGCACCAGGTGCAGCAAGCTCTGGCCATGCAAGGATCATATGCACCCCCGCCATCAAAAAAGAACCATGGAATTTGAGGATGTAATGATTGAATACATGAATACTGACAGATTAGCTGCAGAAATCCATAAGATTGAAACAGCACATGTTGAGAAGGACCAGCAGGATTTTGTCAAAGACTAGTAGTTAGTCATAACACTACTGGTCTAGTATTTACTATATTAAATGAATATGATGTTTTATCTATCGAAATGTAAGAATTAGAAGACAAACCCATTGTCAAACTCTCAAAAGTGAATGAGGCAGCCATGCACCCTACACCAAAAGTCAACCAAGACATTGACTCTAAAAGAGAGGGTAATGAAACCCCTCAAATTAAGGTTTTGAAGAGATCAGATGAATCTTATGATTTCTCATCAGGAAGTTGAGTCTGCTAAGCAATCCATAGTATAAGTATAAACAAAATCCAAAAACTATAGGGAAAATTGAATGAATACTAATGATCCCTGGTCCACTGAATGAATGAATTAAGAAGGTAGCAGACCACAAAGACATGAAACAAATCATGAAACTCCTTTGCTCCTTTGTACATGAATTCCAACTAAGTGAAACAACCTCCCAACTTGTCCAAAGAATCTAAGAGATCAATTCAGAAAAAGTCTGTTTTTTGATCAGAGAACTACAACAAAAACCAAGATTTGTTAAAAGGAAACAATCTCTGAACTTGTTTAAGATCAAAGGACAGACTCTGAGTAATGACCAGACCAATATTCCCCTTCACTTAGGGTATACTGCCTTTGCCATAGCTGAAAATATTGTACAGGAAAACAAAATATGTATCCACACATGACATCTTTATTCCTATTCCTGTACATAATGCTGATGAATCTACTGATACCAGTGGTTTCATTTCTAAATACTTCATGGTAGAACTCTGAGTTCAAGATCATTCTGAGATGATTGCATTGGCCATAACCAAACTCTCAATGCACTCAGTCTTCCTAGAATATGATTAGCTAAAAGCACACAATCCAGAAATCAACTAAACAAACCAAACAATTAAACTCACATGTAATGATCATCTCCCAAAACTTATCCCAAATGAAGATGAAGAGGAATATAAGGACTATGAGAAAGAACCAGAGTGCTTGTTCAACCTCAATCTCAAAAGCTATAGAAGGTCAACAGGAACCTGACACAAATCCACAGAGCTAGCCTTCAAAAAAGACAAAACAAAGTACAATCAAACCTTCAACAAAGTTGTTTCAGAACATTATCACAACTTCAAAGACATATTTGACAAGGAGAACTTCAATGAGCTACCCCCAAGAAGACCATGGGACTACACCATTGAATCAATACCAGGAGACCATGCGATTGATTGTAAAATGTACACTCTCACAAATGATGAACAAAAAAAACTCGATGCCTTTCTCAAAGAAAATCTTAAATCAGAAAGAATCCACCCATCTAAGTCTCCATTTGCTTCAACATTCTGCTTTATTAAGAAGAAAGATGGAAAGTTGTGCTCAGTATAGGATTGCTGAAAGTTACATGTGGTCATGTTCTTTGATCTTACCAACTCTCCCAGAACTTTTCAAACAATAATGAACCATCTCTTCCATGATCTAATCAATATCAATTGAGGAAAAGTGGTAATTCACATGGATGACATCATGATCCCTATCAAAGGTCTGCAAAACCACCAATTGATCATTTCTGAGGTTTTACAAATACTTAAAGATAACAAATTGTACCTAAAACACATGAAATGTGAGTTCAAACAGTTAGAGACTGAGTATCTCAGACTTAGCATAGGAAACCAATCAGTTAAGATGGGTATCACTAAAGTCAAAGGAGTCACTGAATGGCCAGTTTCCCAAATAAGGAAACAATTATGAGAATTATAAGAATTCCTTAACTTCTATCAGAGATTTATTAAGGATTTCTTATAAAGAGTAAAATCTCTAAATGCTCTCACCTCTGATAAGAAAGACTTCCTATGGGATGAAGCCTGCCAAACTAGCTTCAATGACTCAAAAAAAGCCAACTATGACTGCTTCCACCTTGCTATGCCCACTGCCAACAATCTATTCAGAATAGAAACTGACAGATCATGTATCAGTCTAGATGCAGTCTGAACTTGAAAACAAAGTGATCAGTGGTACCCTACCACCTTTATTTCAAGATCCCTTACTGATGCTGAATGAAATTACCATGCAGCAGATTTTAAGATGGCAGAAATTATGATGTTTACTTTTAAAGAATGGCAGTATTATCACCTTGAAGCTGCCCACCCCTTTGAAATCCTTACTGATCATTATAATCACATATTTTTCTGCAAACTCCAAGATCTTACCCACCAACAAGCACAATGGCAATTAACCATCCAAAAATACCACTTCTCAATCACACACCATCCTGGGAAAACAAACCCTGCTAATCCTCTGTCCTAGAGGCCAGACTATGAAAAGGGGGTAGACAACAACAAGGAAAAGGTTCTCCTCTCTGATTATCTTTTCACACCATACTCATCAGCAAAAGAACATCAAAGCTGCTGTGCACTCCATTTAGATGCCAAAATAGTGGACAAAAGATAATTCCAAGGCTGTTGAAGGCCCAAGTGACCTTGAATCAATTGAGTCAATGGTGATGAAAGTATGACACAAACAAGAGCAATGTGTAATCAAAGAACTTTCTACAGAGGAAAGTAAATGGAAAGAAATTGACAAAGTAGTATACTACAAAGATTCCATGTACATTCCTAAAAATGATAAATTATGTGAAAAAATGATTATTCAACACCACAGTCACCCTCTTGCTGGTCATCCAGGATCTGCCAAATAAGAGATCTGATCATGGCAAAGTACTACTGGCCTACAATTCACAAAGATATTAAAAGATATGTCCTAGGATGCAACAAATGTCAACAGACAATAATGAACTTCCAATCTACCAAAAGATCCCTACAATCTAACACAATTCCACAAGTGCCTTGGGAAATTATCTCAGTCAACATCATTGAACCATTACCTGAATCACAAGGAGAAAATGCCATTCTGATGATCATAGATCACTTTTTAAGATGATCTGTCTATTTTCAATCACTACTGAAATCACCACCAATGGAGTCATCACATCTTCTGCAATCATATCTTCAAACTCCACAGTACTTCACAAAAGATTATCTCTGACTGTGATCCCTAATTTGTGTCATCCTTTAAGAAAGTGCTGTACTCTCTTTTGAAAATTGAAGAAAACCCGTTATGGCATTCCAACCACAAACCAATGGAAAAATGGAGTGATACAATGCTGTCATTGAACAGTATCTCTAACTCTTCACAAATCATTTACAAAATGACTGGGTCAAATGGCTTTCTCTTGTGAAGTTTGCCCATAAGAAAAAAGCCATGTCCACAAACAGGTATTCTCCTTTTATGTTGAAATTTGGACAATAATCCAACATCAGAGGAGAACACTGAAAACAGGTTTACAATCAGTCTGCCAAGGAATTTGTCAAAATGATGCAAGGAACATTTAAACCTGCTAGGGAATTACTCAAACATGTGTCAGTGGACATGAAAAAGTTTCATGATTGCAAAGTCAAATCATCAATCAAGTACAAAAAATGAGATTTGGTCCTTCTAGAAGGGACTAATATATATCTGATCTAATCAACCATCAAAGAAACTCAGAAATAGACACTTGAACCATTTAAAGTAGTTGAAAAGGTTGGAACATTGGCTTACTGACTCAAATTGGATCCTAAATAGTGTAATATCTATCTAGTATTCATCATCTCTACTAACCACCTGAATTCCCTTCACAACAAATTGCTCCTTCTCTTCCTCTCAATTTGATCAATGGAGCAGAAGAACAGGAAATAGAGGAGATCCTATGTAGCTTCTAAGGAACAACAAAACAAAATCAAGTACTTTATCTCTTGAAAGGGTTTTCTCTCAGAAGAGAATGAATGGATCACTGGCAACAGGTCCACCAATGCCAAACAATCTATTTATCTTTCCATCAATGTCATCTGACAGCTCCTTGTCCTTAAAAGAAGATGCAATTGAGATATCACACAGACATTTCCAATTCTCAATGCATCTGTCCCATCTACCAGAAATAGGAACACATTTATCTTTCACATTTATCTTCACCTCTTCACAGACTCACAGACATGTTCTAGTACATTCCATGTTTCTTAGTATATAAGTAGTTGATTCTACTTGTTCTCTTCTATATAGTCTTGAAAGAGTCATTATTTGCTTGGGTCTATGCTCATTTTGAATGCCTTGAGTTTGAAGCTTGACTGTTTTTCCCCATATCTAGGCAGCCATTCAGGCTAATGCAGAACCTAATGAATGGCCCATGACCTTGAATTTAGATCAACAGGCTGCTTGATCAGAGCTTTGCAGGGTAGTAAAGAGCATAGCCCACTGAAAGGAGGCCTTGGAGAATTCTTGAAAGCCAAGTGCAGAAGGCTGTGCAAGCTGAGTAGCAATATCTAGTTTGTCCCTATTCATTCTACTGAGCACCTGCATGTTAGCAGTGTTTTAATGTCTAATCTGGTCTGGTTTTCAATGTTTTTGAAGGCTGTAGAAGTATTTTGTTTGTTCTTACTCACCTTGCTGAGCAACTTCTCATTAGTAGTGTTTTAAAATTTGGTCTGGTCCAGTTTTTCCATCATTTTTTTAGACAACTGGAGCAAGGCCAGTCTGTTTATCACCCAAATTTTGTGCAACCAAATCAAAACTGTCAGCATCCAGTTGCCTTTAGTTGCCATAGTGGTTGCACCTGGACTTGCTCATAAATGGTTCAAATACACAAAACATCATATGATTTAAGCTAAGTTTAAAATTTCAATGGATTTCAATCAGTTAGATATTCACCACATTTGGACACTGGGGTTGAAATGCAGTCATTGTGGTGTATTTTTGAATATATTTACACCTTTGAATGTTGCAATCCAGTAATTTTGGGGCATCAATTCTGCTATATTTTGACATAGGTGTCAAATTGTGGCTATCTCACACATTCAATTATATGTTTATATCATGTATGTATGTTGTTAAGCAGCTGACTCAGGCAGCTGGAGTCCAATGTCAGAAACTAAATTGCAATGCTAAATAGCATACAGCATACCTGGAGTCCGATGTCAGAAACTGAAGAGAACTGACATCAGACTCACAGGATATATGGACGAGTAAATAATAACTACACATAACAACAAAGACGCCACAATGTGGCTGACAGGCACAACATACCAATGTGTGTGACTGACACATAGATACCAAGCGTGACTGACAACAAGTGTCAGTCACTCTGCACAGTAAGCAATCACCATGCTTAACACTCCCCCCTGATTGCGCAACTCTGCCAACCAGCTAACTCCCCCTGGATGCGGCTAAACCCATCTGCTTGCAGAAGTACTCCACTTTGAGGCAAGGTAATGCCTTTGTGAGCAAATCAGCGGTCATTTCGCCAGTTGGCACATAAGTGGATGAAATGGTCCCTTGGTCAACCACATCTCACAGCCAGAACCAAGATAGGTCAAGCTGCTTCATCCGGCCATGGTGTTCAGGATGTTTGGCCACCTGGATAGCTGACTGGTTGTCCATGTACAGCACAGATGATGTGGGCATGGGGAAACTGAGCTCCTGCAGCATCTTGCGCATCCAGACAATCTCTTTGCCAGCTTCGCATGCAGCCATGTATTCAGCTTCAGTTGTTGACAGTGCAACGATGGATTGGCGCTTCGACTGCCAGGAAACAACTCCAGACCCAATCTTGACAATGTAGGCACCAGTGGAGCGTCCTGTGTCCTTGCAACCGCCATGATTCGCATCGGAGTAGCTGGTGAATAGCTGGGACATGGATGGATCTGGGGCATAGGTGATGGCATAGTCCATTCTGCCCTTAATATAGTGAAGCAGGTGTTTGATGGCGTGCCAGTGGGCTATGCCAGGATCTGAGGTAAAGGAGGCGAGCTGGCCAACTGTATAGGCAATATCAGGGCGAGTGGTGCAGGACAGATATTGTAAAGAGCCAATTGCGCCACCATAATCGACAGATTGCATGGAAACGCGCTCTTCTGCATTCCTAGGACTCTGATTGTGGAAGAGGCACAACCCAGGTGTCATGGGGGTCGAAACAGGCTTGGAATCGCCCATTCCATAGCAGGCGAGCATTTCAGCACAATACTGCGGCTAGGAGATGGTCAATGATCGTTTGGAGTGATTGCGATCAATTTTGATGCCCAATAGCTCTGTTGTTGGCCCTAGATCACACAGTTTGAAGTGGCTGCCCAAATCAGCAATGGCCTGCTTGATTGCTGGCAAAGATGGCGAG
>JBBPNN010000361.1:0-28377 GCA_038090935.1 Hortiboletus campestris
TACTCATTCCACGACAGTTTTGGGAGGCTCTCATTGGCCAAACGGACTGTAAGCGACTCCAAAAAGAGCTACGCGGTTCAGCCGAGCTCATTGAGCACTCATTGAGCGCTTACGATATCCTGATGAAGTACGTACCTGCTACAGTACACGCGACAGATATCGCTACTCGCGAAACGAAATCACGCATTTGGTATGTAAAGCGACGAGACCGCGTTCGCAAATGGCCGCACCCCTGAAAATGCGGACGGACGGCATGGACGATATCAATGATGCAATGCGTTCCTTGACCACACCTTTGGTAAAGTACTCGGACGAGCAAAAATCACCAGCGGGAATAAATATGCCCAACGGGGGTAAATTGAACAAGTAGAATATTGAGATATCGCGGACGCTCGACCAAGACGGCCACCGGAGCGGCAATGAAGCATGCTAATATTGGAACGTGACGTGCGCCCAGTGTACCGGACGACGTCCGGATGGGACGGGAAAAGCGTGACACGTGGAGGAAGAGCATGCTGCATGTCCGTAGTACGGCCGCCTAGTCGTGCACAGAAAGAGTACATGACGTGGCCAGAGTTCCATGACATGGGAAACTTCTTCTATTGAGGAAAGGTGCGCGCACGGCTATCAAATGCATAGGCCTTCTATTTCACACTTGACTGTAAAATGCAGCACGCCGGGGGATCAATATTTCAATACCATCAAGGACGCGCCGATAAAGTTTCATAAGCGTATTCATCATATCATATAATGACATAGCAGAATGCCGCAAGTGCGCAGAGAGATCCGATTCGAGCCAACGCGTGCTGTAATGGAACCATCGAGGGAAAAATACGTAGCAGGCGCAAGGGCATGAACAATAACGGTTGATCCTCGACGCCAAATATGATCCGTTCGTCTATTCGCAGATCGGTATGATGAGTAGAATTCAGCTATGCCTTGGCAACCGAAGAACGTACTTGCCTGTCCCGGGGTTTCGTTTGATTACTCAATCAGTATCAATTTCGTCTTTTTCTTTGGTTTGTCTGCTTCTCCTGCCGCGCGCGGCCTCTTTACCTTGGGTTTGGAGGAATTCGTAGCTCCGGTTGACGGGGGTGCCGTCTTCGAAAGAGTAGAAATCTTGGCCGGGTCTGCCGGTCCGTCGACACCGGACGGTCGCAGGAATGCAGTTTCTTGCATCGCGGATTGTCTCAAGTCAGTTCCGACGCCCGTCATGTCAAAAATAAGATTTTTAGCGTTCTTGGAAGGATCTTTGTTGGACTTTTTGGCCTGCCTCGCTGTGAGAGAAGCGTTGCCGGTGGACGATATCGAGTGTGGTCGCGACTTTTTTGTCTGTTCGCTTGCCTCTGGAACTATGCTCTCTGGGGGTGCGGCGTTTGTGGTTAAACTCGAGGCCTGGCAATGAGGCCACGACGGTTAGCGCGGTGATCATATGATGTAAGGACGAACCGCGGACCTCCGGGGTAATTTCTTCGCCGCGTTTGTTGAAAACTCGCCGACCTCGTGGACGCAACGCGGTTGAAGGAGATAAAGATGACGGCCCATCCGCAGCGGGCGTATCACGTAGGGAAGGGAAGAGAAATGGAAGGTAAGACGTTTCGTAAGTAACGCTGATACCAAAGTCCCACAACACGAGGGGTCGTAAATGTCCATTGTCAGAGCACACAAAGTGCGGATAGAAACTCACGCCTTCTCGCTACGATAAGCACTCGGGCCCCATGCCTCCCTGATTTCGGGCGATACCTCCCATTCTGCGTCGTCCTTTACATGGGCTTGTTCGGGATCGACCCGCGGAAGCTGTTGTGCTCGGCGAGCGTTCTGCATGAATCGCAGATTTAGCGTTCCGGAGCTGAGTGTCTTTTCGACCATGGTGGGTGTGGGTGTGTTCTGACCGGTGTCGTGAAAGGTTGTCCGGACGTTGCTGGTAAGAAAAGGTCGTCGTCGTCGCTGGCCATGAGATCGATGCCACAAGTAAACAGCCGATTATGTCATCGATTCCCATACGTGGTCGTGGCTGCGGCGCGGGCCACCTGCATCATTCCTGTGGCGCTAGGATGTGCGCATTGATCCCAATCATCCAAGGGGCCGGCACAGGTCTCGGCGCGGGCTGTGAAGCTGTATTACTCATTTAGACCTTGGGAACGTATCGAGAGGATGCCAAGCAAGTGGGGGTCGAGTACGAGACCGCGACAACTCGGTTTAGCAGGCACGTAATAGCAGAATCGAGACTCCAAGTAACTCTGGATCCCGTCATGGTATGTCGTGACGCGTGCCTAGTGGTGATCGGGACGGCAGAGTCTCGACGGTGGTTCTAGACAGCGCCTGTGTCGGACACTTTGGAGGGGACTGAGATATCGCCTTGACCGTGAAGCGGTGGCAGATAGCCCTCCATGTGATAAAATGCACACAGGACCTAAAGAGGGTGTTCAAGGGACGTTCATTTCGCGATGACGCCAGATCTACGGCACGGGCTTGAGAACGGATTGAGACGATGATAATCGCGAAGCGTCGTTTCCGAAATTCTTCCAATAATTTCCTAATGGAATCAGGCTGGCCGAAAAGCGGAGGTTGTTGGCAGAAGCCATCAGAGCGGCCGACGAGAATGGGGGAACGGAATTTCCGCCCACTATTCCCAGCGGCGCTGATACGAACTCATTCACACGGAGGGAAGGTTGGTTCTGTCGATGACACGAGCATGGTGACAAAATGAATCGAGATGGTGGATAACGTAGGTGACATGGTCGTAATTGGGGTTGGCGTCGACTCATGATGACAGGAGCTGTCCCAGGGTGAGAGGGACGAGTTGAGATTCAGGACGAGATCGCCCAGATGCGGCGTGTAGAAGAGGAGAGAAAGCAGTAATTTTGTCGACACATCATGGTTTCTGGGAGATCTCACACTGACACGTCGACAAGTTGGGGCCGACTTGGCTGCGCAAGAGAATAAGTCCGATGAATAGCATCCAGGCAGGGGTGTGAGAGGATGTCACGATCAAATAGATTGTGGAACGATCACGGGTGGGAGGGGGAGTTCGGAGATGTGGATGGGACGGGCAAACGGTGGAAGAAGAGGCAAGGGCCGATTGAGGCATAAAGTTACCGAGAGCGAAAGGAACGCGGGGCGAACCTGCGAAGCTGATGCGGGCGATGACCGGCATCAGAGGGATTGGACGCAAGGTTGCGTTCTATTCTATTCCATTACAGCTATCGGTAAATCAACAAGGAAATGAGAGTGAGATCTGGCCTGATCTGGGCCACAGGATGCTGCGTTTCGATGAGTCAATGGCGTGCTGGCCCGCTCGCTTGTTGTGCGACCTCGTGGCAGCACAGTTTCGTTATTAGCTGGGCGGAGACTGTCCAGTTCTCGCTCCGTCGTTTCGCTGGGGGATATGAACATCCTCCTCCTGCCTCCAGTTCTAAATCCGGATTCCCCGCCTTGAGCTCGTCGATCCGGCTCCGTCATATATAATCCCCCCTCTCCCTCCTCCCTCCCCAGCCAACATGTCCTTCCACCTCCGTCCCGTCACAAACCACTCCCCCTCCCCCTCCTCCTCCTCTGCCTCCACCAACACCGCCGCCGAGCGCAGCCCCCCTCCAAAGGCCCGTCCCTCTGCGCACATCTCCAGGCGGCCCCTTTCCCCCTCCTCTTTGCGAGGTGACTCCCTCTCTCCTTTCCCCATCGTGCCCACTCATCTCCCTCAGACGTCAACCTCACCCGCGACACCGACCCTGCCGCGCGAAAGTACCCCGCCCCGCCCACAGGCCATGAGCTCATGGCCCTCTTCCCCCCCGCGCCCCCTACCAGCTTCCCCGAGATGAGACCCGGCCCAACCAGCGGCTTCTTCCAGCGGCAGGAGCGTGCCTTTTTCGCCCAGGCAGGCAAGGAAATCGTCCGCGTGCGCGTCGAAATCGACGTGCCACCCGCATCTGCCGACGACGCACAACCACTTCACAGGGCAAAAAGCAGAGAACCCTCTGCACACGGCGGCCCCCCTGGGACCTGGCCACAACTCCATCCACATCCGTTGCACCAGTCCCCCATCCACCCATCAGCATCTCCCGAGGCGCCTTATCCTCATCCCAAGCCACCCCGCCAATCTCGCACGATTCCGGCACCCACGCAATCACCTGCCATGTTCCCTGGTTCTCCCCATGGACAGCCACCTCAGCTCCCTCTTAATCTCCATACGTCAGCATCACATCAGGGCGGGATGACTTTACGTACACCACCTCACGATCCACATCCTGGGACAAAAGTGGAGTTTCAGGCTCCGGACGACTACCGAGATGACACGGACGAAGCTTGGCGCCGACCAACGCCATACGCAGACCGTCGACGTGCAGGCAAGCACACCCGACGCGTTATCCGTTGATTTCGTGGGTGCACTTGAGTGGCCGTGCTGTACCGCATACTGATCCATGTTCACAGTACCCACCCGCTATCGTCGCATTGATACCTGTTATATATCCCGAGTCCAATCTCGTCATTTTATCTGTGCTATCCATCATACCTTGTATTCTCTTGTGTCCATTGAAGTATTCTGTCGTAACTTACGCCCCCATCACAAACGTACGCAGCACTGACCACGTATAGTATTCCCTAACGACCGAGGTAAAGGTAACGGTATTCCAATAGTGTTCCACATGGTACATGCTGCTCTGTCCCGTATCGTGGAAAAAAGGCACCTGGTGTGCAGCTCCATATAATGAAAAAATAAAAAATGTTTTCAAATGTTCGGATTTCCTTGACAAAACAAGGTGTGATCGCGATCCAAGCCCGGCAAGTCCCGCACCGTCAACTTCTCCGTCGGTGCCTTTCGAAATTGCGAGCACACAGGATGCTCGTCTTTTTGTCTATTTTATCCGTCCACCGCATTCTCCCCGGTGACCGGCTGCGTTTTTTCTCTCACAAGACGTGACGACGCGGTTCAGGTTTGGGGTGCTGGTGCCTGATCGAAAAAATGACGCGCGCTCACTCTTCGTGCGGACGCTCCGCACGTTTTTGACATGCACAAGCGTGTGGTTACCAACCACGCCCAAGAACCACGACATCGAATCGCAGCCGGGGGGCCAAGACCGCGAAGCAAATGGTTTCAGGTGTTATCTGGACCAGCGACCCTCGGGAATTTCACTCAGTTTCCGTCGTCCCCCTTGTCGTTGACGACCCGTACGGACTGTGCCGCGCAAAGGTTCCATGGAGGTATCTCCCTCCCCCCAAAAAAAAAAGAAAACGAAAACGGGATTCAGATGGCGAGGGTTCTAATGCATCCGCAGAAGATAATTTGTGTGCGCGCGCGACCTAGTATGGGATCACAGATATTGATCAAGTTTTTCCAATTGAATCGCTGGGTGACGGAATGCGATGACGCATTTCCCTTGTCGATATGGACAGGTGCCAGGAACGTCGGACTGTTCATTGTATGAGCGAAGCCCTGACAGACGCAGTTCGGACCGACCGTGTGGGTTCCCCCGAGTACCAAAATGGTTCTCTCCTGGAGCACACCCATATTCCCACCTCTTTTATCACCGCACCTCGAGCAAGGGTACGTACCTGTCAAACAAAGAAAGATGAATGACAATCAAATGACTACCGCCCGCTGTCGAGGAATTTCTCACAGTCACTTCTGCGTGGCATATTGTAAGATGTTCCGTTCAACACGGAAGCGGTGGGGAGAATGGGCAGTTTACCTGAGCGAGCTTCATTTTGTCAAATATAACGAAAATGTCTCATTTTGGGACGGATCCGAATGTGGTGATGTTGATATAATCATAGCCTGGACTCGCGGAGGAGACACCCCTCCGCGCGTCCATATCAACTAGATCCGACTGACAATCGCACGAAGCACGATAAGAAGGTATTGAGGGGAATGACGTGGAACTGTCAGCGACATGGGATAGAGCTAGCAGGGACGCGTGAGTGCACCGTTCGGGGAGGAAACGGCAGAATGAACTGACATAACTATTGGCACCCAGTGATCAGCTTATCTCGGGTCTAAACTGGATGCGCGCCAGTTCATGGCGCAAGAATACGTTCACGAATGGATGTCAGGTTGCACCTGCCTGCACATGTTGTTCAATCACACCAGAGATGGCATCAATATGAATCCCAAAGGGGTTGGAGAGAATGGAAGGCACACTTTGGTGAGTGCCGGTAATAATGCTAGGCGATCAATACAATGCATCTTTTCATTTCGTCGTTGAGAGCAGCACGGGTGGTAGGACATGTGTTAGGGCACATGTCCACCGATAGGGCGAAGCCATTATCCCCAAATGGCAAATGCAACGACGGGGAACTCAGAGTCAAGTAATGTGAACCTGCAAAGGGTCGAATCATGAAGCCAGACAAGACGGGTCAAAAAAGAACACATTCGACTCGGGTTTGCTCGGAGATGGGCTATTGTGTCGTCGGCGCAGTGTGGCAATGTCCAACCGTCAACAAAGAATATAAGCAACGCCCAGTATTCAATTATGCCTGATTGGGGACCACGACCGGTAACTAATGAAGAGAGCTGAAAGTGGGCTTCGGCTGCGAGCTGAGGACGGGGGAACTCATCTGACGCTGCCGTGCACTGCGAAATGAAAATGGAAGGCCGTCATGATCGCGCGCTGGGATCAAGGACGAGTCCACGAGTAGACGACCCTTGACGCCAACGGAACTTGAAGTGGAAGATGAACGAATGGAGCCCCTAACGAAATTACTCTCCGGCGACACCTGTAGGTGACACGTGACCTGGGGTTTCAATGCCCGCGGCTCGGAATCATCCCCTTATCGCCCCGGGTCACCGAAACGAGACGGAGCGCTGCGACTTGGATAGCACGCTCACAAATGGTCAGTTACTCCATGCGCTGGGAGAACCACCCGTGTTGACGATCTCTAGTCAAGATCGACAAAGGATACCTATGCTGACTTTTGCGGCATAACGGGCTCGTCGTGAGTATCGCAGGAGTTATCGCTTCGGATTATCCGCGATCATTCTCCGATAGACTCAAGGAAGCCAAACGTTACCTCGACAAACACAAACGACTCGACGTCGCCATCGATGCTTACTTCCAAGACAGCGCCACTCGCCGAACAGAGTTGGGGGCGTCGACGAGCAAATTAATCGCCTTGTTCGAGAAATACAAAGGTAACGGTGCTCCGATCTCCCCCTGGTCACGCAACCCGAATGTCCTGGTGTATAGATCCAGACGGAGACATCATCTCTACTCAGGGTACAGTCCAGTTCTTCACCGAACTTGGTTTCAAACAGGACGAGGGGGAGCTGGAAGGAGAGGATGATACGCCAAAACTCTTATCGCTCGCATATGAGCTCCAGTCGCCTGGATTAGGCGAGTGGACCAGGAGAGGCTGGATAGACGGCTGGAAGAACATTGGGTCAGCTTCTGTCCCACATCCCGCCGGCGATTTCGGACCGTTGACGCGAATTGTGCACAGGTGTGATACCATAGACGGGATGAAGACCACACTCACACGTTTAGAAGCCAAGCTTGGCTCCGATCCGTCGTACTTCCGCACGGTATACAATTACACATTTCATTTTGCACGGTCAGAGGGTCAGCGTAGTCTTGGTAAGCGCACTGTCTGGTGCATGTGTCGACCCTGACCTCGTGCATCTGTACCCAGCCAAGGAGACCGCACTCGAGTACTGGAAATCGCTTCTGTACTTTGGCGTGGGCAAGGAAGCGTTGAGATATGTACCGGCCGATGATGAGGAAGACGTCGATATGGATCATGGTCAAGGATGGACGAGAGAACACACGGAGATGTGGTTGGAGTATATGAAAGTAAGAGATGACATCGCTGTGAGCAAAGATACCTGGCAGATGGTTCGTAAAAATACCCCTTTTCACCACTTCGCTGACGAGATGAGTGCAGCTCCCAGACTTTATCCGATCATTTGACGGGGACTTTAGCAAACATGACGACCAAGGTAGTTATGCCATATGCTCTTCCGTTGGCATCGTGCAGTTGACAGTGCTACGTCGTCACAGCCGCTTGGCCCACCATCATAGACCAGTTTGTCGAATGGGCAAAGAGAAGGGCTTCTACTACCAGTGCATGAACTACGTAGCTTTGTACTGCCTCTCGACACGTGCACCATACCTCGTCCACCTGCGATGCACTCTTTGTTGTATCGAAAAGCAGACCTGTTATACTGTAGGCAAAATGAGTAAAGACTGCATGTGGCCGACTCTCCCAGCCGCCCGCGACGTTGATCCGCCATCACCGAGCTTATCACGGCGCGCCAAGATCGTCGGACACGAGCGACGGGAGAAATGAAGATTCTTTCACGGCGGAACACTTGATAGAAGCACGGGATGCTCCAACGATTGCGGCCAAAACTCTCGCTACGTCTCTTTGGTCGAGTTGAGCCCACTGGTAGTATTTACACCGAACGGCGGACTTGGACGTACCCTGGGTTGACGCGCACGACCGACTCCGATCCAAGCTCGCTCACAGACAAGACGTCGATGTAGGTGCTCGCAAAGGTGAGCCCAAACATTTCCGCGAGCGCATCCTGGAGGGATTTTCGTATGAGGAGGACATCGGTGCAACGAGGCTGCATGCTGAGGCGTATGTAATGGTGCGTGGGTTGCAGGTGGCTTGGTGTCATTGCCGGCGTGCGGGTCAAGCTCAGCCCCGTCCGTGCTCCTAGGAGGTATCGGAGAGATCCCTCCCTGTTCTGCTTGGACGCGTCTCATCTCAGGAGGTTCTAGTGAATTATGTAATCGCACACCCAGGACACTCGGATGCCGCACGACATCAACTCCAACTCTGAACTGGGCTCCGACCGGTTGTCCAGCGACCTTCGTCCGAGACCCGGTCAGCAAGACATGTCTCAGGCCGACCACACTTGTTGCGGGGCCGTGGAGGAGGTACGATCCCGCCGCAACCAGGCGAGCAAGCCACAACCATGGCTAGTCCGCAAATTTGCCGTCGGCTTCACGATCCTCTTCGCCAGCTACTCGACATACGTGTACGCTGGAAGGTTTTGCAGGGACATGATCGTAAAGAGTAACAGTGCACTGGGTAATCAGGCGACTGGAGGTGTGTGTGTTTCGCTCTCCCGATTTACGTTGACACGAGACCCCTGCCATGTCCAGTCGCTTTCTTGGTCGCATTCTCTCTCTTTTTGTTGTCGATGTTGTGGTGTTATATCGTGGTGCGTTTTTCCGCTCCGGCGTCCAACGACATCCCAATCTGTTGCAATGTCTAGGTGGTTACTACATCTCCCGGCAATGCGCGACAGGTATGCGCTTCCGATAAGAGTCTCTCTTACCTATTCCTGCCGCTCAACCTTTTTTGGCCCATAGTATACCCAGACAACCACCAGACCGGTCTTTGACCATGTTGACAGATCATCAACGCTCAACTCTACTGACGTCCGCGGAACTTCGTATGAACTCATGTCTCCCACCCCTAACGCGTTTCATCCTCCCACGCATGAGCCCGCAAAGAAGCATAATCCCCAATCGTCACTTGGTTCTGGGAAGAGCAAAACACTCGCATCGCAGTTATCTGCCGCCGCTTCTTCTGTCGCTAAGCTGGAGCAAAGTTCTCACTCACAAGCGTCGACCCGCGGCCTGGAAGAGGCACGTGCTTCTGAAGGATTTGGGGACCCTGAGTCCTCGCATGTTCCAGATACCACGACGCTCCCCACCCATGCGAGCCCGTACCAGCCGGGTCCCCACCTTCCTCCACCGATGTTCTCGCGACGTCCAACAACGACCCCCGTGCTTCTACCGGAATACCGATATTGTAGCAGGTGTCAAATTGTCAAGCCCTCCCGGGCGCATCACTGTAGAGCATGTGGTACAGTAAGTTTCCTGTTTCGTCGCCCGCGTGCTCGTCACCCTGATCTGGTTTCAAGTGCATCTTGAAGTATGACCATCACTGTCCTTGTGGGTATATCGTTTATGAGAATTTCGAACACTGATATATATTTCCTCCGTTTTTAGGGATCGGGCAATGTGTCGGTGCATTTAACCAAAAAGTGTGTGTGTTTGTCTCCTGCGTGTCGTATCGTTTTCATTTGAAGCTTGTTCCTAGTTCTTCGTCAATTTCCTTCAATGGGGGACGATATACTGTTTTTGGATGTTTGCGACACTTCTGGGCTTCAACATTAAACCACGCACCTCTGCGACCCCCGAACTTGATCCCCAGCAAATTGTTGTGATCGCCCTGTTCGTTGACGTTGACACCAATTCATATTCACTGCCGCGACTGACAAACCATCCGCAGTACTGGCCTCTTTGGGTTATTTTTCAGCATTATCCTCTTAACGCAGCTTAACCTTATACTGTTGAACCAAACAACTGTAGAGTCACTCGGTTACAAGTCGATGCGAGACCGTGAAGAAGAGGAGTTGTCGCGGATGCACAAGTGGTATCACTTCTGGTGCGTATTTCCACATCCCCGGTTGTCGGACGTCTGTGGCGTTCATCACATCGGACCGGGTGGCTGAAACGTTACCGCGTGATATGACTCTCCATTTATCTAATCTGACACAGTGCAAAACGGCGAACACGAAAGCAGTGGGATAACGAATGGGGAAGAATTGGAATCGAAGGCAATTTGTGGTGGTTGGGAAGTCCCAGAGCAAACTGGGCGGCAGTGATGAGCAAGAATGTATGGTGGTGGATTCGTGCGTCCCTCGTGAACCTCGTGCTGGCTTCTGAACACCCGATTTCTGATGCGCTACCGTGTGTTTAGTGCCTATTGGACGTCCCCTTGACGATGGCGTCAACTACCCGACTAATCCGCGTTTTGACAATGCTGGGAGATGGAAGAGACGCAAGGAGTGGCCGTCTGATCTACAATGACATTTCGATAATTATTCCATCTGTATTATTTACTCGAACATGCCTGTAGTGCTGGCCCACTCGGCTCGCCTCTGGGGCCATAAGCCGAGCTGACCCGGGCGGAACTTGACTGTGGGCTCGGATCGGCCACGGACACCCCTTCTTCTGCTGACTCCACATCTTGCACTTGTCTGACCACCGAATTGCCCACAAGTTTAAATCGTATCCAACATGGCACCTGCACCGACGTTCCCAAGCAACAACCTAGGCGTGTCTGAATCCAATGGCCATCCGAACGCTCCTCATGCTCGCAAGCAGAGCCGAACAAACAACGCTGCACCCGAGAAGATCTCATCCGCGGGTCTGATTCAGATGGAGTATGATTACAGCGCACACAAGTAAGTCAACTCTGATCCAATCGCCGGGTCCCGTGGTATCTTGCACGCGGGCATTATGAAAAGCTCTGGGCCAATCATGATTGTGGCAGGGTACTCGTGCCGAGGGTCATCTCACTGACGAATCATGTTATTCCCTCGATCCCGCTAGTTACCACCCATTGCCCGTCGTCTTCGATTCCGCGAAAGGCGCCAAGTGAGTCCTTTTCGCCAATGGCGTCGCTTCCGTGAACGTCTGATCGGCTTGATTAGAGTATGGGATCCTGAAGGCAACGAATACATAGATATGCTTTCTGCTTATTCGTACGGCTTCTCTCACCCTTGTGGACGTGATTCTCGCGCTCACACGATGTTCGTTTTAGCGCGGTGAACCAGGTTAGTGGCGGCTTGGATGCGTGTGGTGGATCGTTTTGGCTGATGAGGACGACGCTTTCAAGGGTCATTGTCACCCAAAGATAGTTGCTACACTCGTAGAGCAAGCTCAGAAACTCACGCTGTCTTCGCGTGCATTCTACAATTCCGTCTTTCCACGCTTTGCCAAGCAGATGAAAGAGACGTTTGGCTATGACCGGGTTCTCCCTATGAACACCGGTGCTGAGGCGGTAGAGACTGCCATAAAGATCGCAAGGAAATGGGCGTACGAGACTCCTGCCAAAGATGTCGATCCGGGCAAGGCGATCGTTCTTAGCGCCGAGGGAAATTTCCATGGAAGAACCTTGGGAGTGATCAGGTAGTTGATACTCATTTCCGTCTCGTGTCCAGTATGTTGATCTATTCTTGGATTGTTTCCGACACAGCATGAGCACTGATCCGGAGAGTCGTGGTGGGTTCGGACCTTACCTCGCGGGCGTTGGTCCTACGTACAAGAATCAGGATGGGAGTGTTCAGACAATTCGTTATGGTCACATTGAGGATTTCAGGCGTGCGCTCGATTACTATGGGAAGAACGTCGCTGCGTTTTTGTTGGAGCCCATTCAGGGTGAGGCGGGGTAGGTACACTCCGGGGCGTGTGTTCTGCGTTTTTCTGACGGAGCGCCCGAAGCATTGTCGTCCCACCAGAGGGATATCTCCGAGAAGTTCGCAAGCTGTGCACGGAGAGGAATGTTCTCCTTATTTGCGACGAAATCCAGACGGTCGGTCCGCCTGCCTGCCACGGTGCCATCGGACGCTGACCACCGATACCTGACAACAGGGGTTGGCACGGACTGGAAAGATGCTCTGTTGCGAGCACGAGGGCATTCGACCAGATATAGTTTTATTGGGCAAAGCCCTCTCTGGCGGAGGTCCGTCGAGCTGTTGTTCCCTTGGTGATCGCGAGAACCACTGACACGCGTGGCGGCTCGCTAGTTTATCCCGTTTCTGCGGTTCTTGCCGATCGTGCAGTGATGGACTGTATCGGACCTGGCCAGCATGGGAGCACATACGGTGGGTATGCTCTGCCTCGAGAATAGAGACGCTGTTTTGATCAAAGATCACTTCCTTAGGAACCCTCTGGGATGTGCCGTTGCCATGACAGCTCTGAATGTGATTGAAGAGGAAGGACTGGCAGCGAACGCGGAGCACCTCGGGCGCATCTTTCGTGAACGTATGAATGCGCTCAAGGAAAAGTCGCCCTTGGTCAAAGAGGTTCGGGGCAAGGGACTGTTGAACGCGGTCGTGATCGACGAGTCGGCGAGTCTGAAGGGCCATACGGCGTGGCAATTCTGTCTGCTGTTGAAGAGTCGTGGCGTGCTCGCCAAGCCGACGCACGTCAATACGTGAGTGACCGTGTTTTGTGTTTGATCTTGTGGTGTTGATATGTCCTTGTAGCATTCGGTTTGCGCCTCCGCTGGTGATTTCGGAGGAGGAGCTAGAGACGGCAATGCAACGGATTGAGCAATGCGTGGACGACTTTGACAAGGTCGGTTGGTTCTGCTGTGTGGGTTCGTTGAGCGTGGCTGAACGGCCTTTTGACAGCTCGACGAGATTCCGGGCGAGGTCGATAGCGAGAAGGGCTACCAGGATACGCTCGACGACTAATTGCGCGGTCCAAGTTTGCTGAACCGATGAACGTGAAAGGGAATTCATGATGGATGATGATACGAGTAATGTATTACCGAATCTTGTATATGTTGTCCTAGTAGCTTGTCTAATACGGAGAACGGTATGCTAGCGACGGATGTGAGACACCTCGTAGGGACGACGTCTACGAGTACAGAAGCCATCCGAAAAAAATGCCTTGTACAAAGACTTGTTCTTCCCTGACATTAGCAACTCGACGTTCGATGGAGTCGATCGAACGATGAGTGAATATAAAGGGCGTGAGAAAATGGAGAAATTCACGCGCTCGAAATCTTATGCTTTGGGTTTTTTACGTAAATAAAAATATGCAACGTTTTTATGGAGCCGAATTATCGCGTTCTGTCCCGTTTGACACACTACAGCGATGGCGCTGGCAAGCCCTCAGGGATTCGGATTGCGCCAGAGGAAACTCTCACAACCCCACCACGTCGACGGAATTCATGTCGTTGACGACCGAGACGAGAAATCGCGTCCGAACCCCGAGGTCGTATGGGGAAAGACCCCCAGTGGAGAAGGTACGTGGCAGCACCGATGGACACTACCACGGCACCATAAAATATGTCTTCCAACAGTCTTCCGCGTACCGACCACCCACGACGTGCTCACGGCACTCTTCAACCCGGCTTTTCCAAAGAGTCACCTGGACGTTCTCAATCTATCTCTGCTGGGCTTGCAGCTCGTTCTGTTTTATCTCTTGCCGCGGCCAGCGTCCAAGATCTTCTTTTTATTTTACTTCGCGTTTTGGCGCGCTGCGTACGATGCCGGTTTGGGTTGGGTGCTCACGAAACAGAGCAAGAAAAAGTGGATCGTTCGAGAGGTTCAGCGATTGGGATGGCTTGATCAGAATCGCAAACCAGCCATGAGAAACTGGATTCGTGCCCAGCTTGCCGGTAAGATGGGCAAGGATTACTCGTTCGATGTAGGTCCATCGGGGTTGGCCTGATCGCGTGCTCATCGTTTCCGTTTCCTTTAGGAACTTCCGTTGGAATACAACACTTGGCTCTTGTTCAGACAGCTGGTGGACGTTATTCTCTTGAAGTGCGTTGTCGAATGTTGCTTGGTTGGTTGCGATCATACTGACGCTTGTGTCGTGTGCAGTGATTTCTTGGCGTATTGCATGTTTGCCTTTTCTTGTTTCCGGATTCCTGAAGGACTTTCGTTTGCTGTCCATGTCATGCGGTACGTGCTAGTCGTGAAACGGTCGTCTTTGACGAGTGACACCTTGTTAGCTGGATTGGCGGTGTCGCACTCATCGCGTTCAATCTCTGGGTCAAAACGGAAGCGCACCGCGTCGTGAAGGATTACGGCTGGTACTGGGGTGATGTCTTCTTCCAGCGTGGTAGCTTGGTCTTTGATGGCGTGTTCGAGCTCGCACCGCACCCGATGTACTCTGTCGGTTGGTCGTTTCGCGCGTTCCCTTTTGAAATGCTCTCATGTTGGATGCCTTACAGGCTACGCGGGTTACTACGGTCTGTCGTTGATCGTTGGCAGCTATCCCGTGTTATTTGTCAGTCTCGTCGCCCACGCTGCTCAGTTTGCCTTCTTGGTGTTCTTTGAGAATCCGCGTACGTCTTGCTCTGATTTCTCTGACGGCGAACATTGACGTGCCGCTAGATATCGAGCGAATGTATGGGAAACGTCAACCGATTGCTGTACGTAAACCACTAGCGTCCGCCTGTCCTCGCAAGCAGAACGCCGCGTCACCAGCGGCCTCTCACCATGACTGCACGGACGGACTTTCAACTCCGCCTGCAACTGAAGGAGAGACTGCTTCCGAGACTGAGCTTGAGACCGAAGTCGAGACGAGTACACCGACTTTGAAGTCGACCAAGAGGCTCCGCACACCACACATGAGCAACGAGTCGCTCAAGAAGACTGCTGTGCAACAACAGCCAGTGTCAGAGCATGATCTGTATTACAAGTACTTCAGACGTGACGTTGTCGGTCTTCTTAACATCGATTTACTACGGTAGGGTGCTCGTACGAGAACTTGTTGAAAGAATTCGCTCAACCGAATTCCTTACGCATCAGGTCTTCTGATGCGATGTTGGTGCTGCTGATATTCTACATATTGGTTGCTTCCTGTCTTCCGATCATATCACATCGTGGGACTCTGGCGTTGCACTTTGCTCACGCGTCCGCTTGGTGCATCGTCCACAGTTTTGGCTTGGGTCTTCTCCTGCGGGCGCAAAGCCAGTCCAAGTTTCTTGTTCGCCATTTCCTCAAGAACTACCCGTATCCTGTCAACGATAATGGTGACGGTGCGGTGCGGGAGGCGTTCACGAATTGGAAGTCGCTGTATAACACGACCCTGTGCATGACTTATAGTATGTGTTTTCTCTGCTCCATCCTTTTCTCTTGCGAGCTTACATGCTTTTTACAGTTTCCATCGTTGGCCTTGCTTGGAAGACCTATGAATTACCACGATCGTGGACGGAAGGAGATGACCTTTTGTGCCATACGTTAGGAGCGGTATGTCGTCCAGCTTTACTCGTCTATTTTTTTTTTTGGCTCATTCGTGAAAGTTGCTGATCGGCCTTCACATATGGACGGCCATGGAGTCATATGAAGTTCTCGGCGTTTTTGGTATGCATTTCGGTTCCTTGAGAAAATATTAAGTTGACACACTCAGGGTGGTTCTATGGAGATTTCTTTGCAGAAGATTTCCCTGCTCATTTGGAGTACACTGGCATCTTCCGGTGAGCTATTTCTCAAGCTTCTGTTTTGACACCTTGCTGACCGAGACACTCAAAGCTATCTCGACAATCCTGAACTGATGAGTGGCGCGTCATTCCTCGGACTCGCGCTTATCAGCGGAAGTAAACTTGTGGGCCTTCTTGCGGTCCTGAGATTCTTCGCACACTGGTGGTTTTTGCACACTGTCGAGACGTAAGTCTTGATTCTCGCTTATCTCAGTGATTGAGATTGCGTGCTGATTCTGGCGATAGCCCTCATATGCGGAAATTGTACGGTGATAGTTTGCGCAAGGAGGCAGGTTTCGTCAAGGTCATCAAAAACGTTGCGAGCAAAAACGCGCGACTTTTGGAGTCTCGCGCTGGGCGTCATGCACCAGAGATAAGGAGGGTTGCCAAGGAAGTCAAAGGAACCTTTGATAAAGTGTTTGAGGAGACTGCCGATGTGGTGGAAGAATTTTTGGCAAAGTGTGAGTCAAACAGAATGTGTTCCCTGTGAGATCTTGAGTTGAAAATCCGCACAGCCAAACCAAAGATATCAGAAGTCATGCAAGAGACCAAAGTGCTTTTGCAGCAATCGCGTGAACGCCTGGTCATAACGTGAGCCTCCCACATTCTATATCTGCTCCTGATCTTGATCGTCTGTGGCTATATTTGCTCTAGACGCGTTGCAAATGATCTGTCTTCTTATGATACCGCCAAATACAAGGTCTCAGTTTCTCCCAGTAAATCCGGCAATACGCGGTTCCACCTTGGTGAACCTATTCATGTCAGGTGGGAAGCTCCCCAGCGCCACTCTTGGCGTGACTGGATTGGCATCTACAGGGTGCGACGTCTCTCATCTTTCTTTGACGTAGTTGATTGATAGGGACACTGATTAGGTTGGTGCAAACAAGTCAACGTTGATTACGAAGGTATCGTCATCCGGACTGTGGGTTCCTGTCCGCAGTGAGGAATCCGATGGCGGTGTGCCTCTCGATAACGATAACACCCATGTGACCCCCGAGGGCCCACAAACTGGGAGCGTTGTCTTTCAAGGTTCGACCCTCCCATGGACGATCGGGCGGTATGAAGTGAGTTCCTCGTTTGGCTGCCACAGTTAGTCAAACGAGTGACATTTATATCTTCCCCTTAACTTAGGTTCGATATCACCATGATGGCAAACACAATGTCCTCGGGATTGATGGTCCTTTGGATATTTACGGTAAGCCTTGACAGTTATGAACTGCTACCCCTGCGCTCAGCTAAATGACATTTTGACATGATAACATTAACGAAGTCAACAAGCCGACATCCCTCGATTTTACGTCTATCAGGGAATGTCTCACTGACATCATTCCCCTGTGCTTGGACAACGATCCATATCTGATTCCCTTGTCTTGTGGAGGCACGCGCGCGGATGCTGACGAGAGTAATACTTCCGGTGATGTGCGGGATCCGGACGACTTTAGCTTCTGGTCCGAACGTCAAGCGAAGCGTATCTGCAGTGCGATCGAACAAGCGTTCAACGTGGAGTACGTCCCTGAGGTCATCGTGGCGGACGCGAACTTGACGAGGTTGGCTAATCGGATTTTGGTATCGAAACAACTCTTGGTTTCGTAATGTTTTCCTTGCCTTGGATATTAGTTTTGGTAATGAGGCTGGGGCGGTCTTGGTGGTGATAGGCATTCTTTACGCTAATACCCGACGTATCTTTGGATGGGGCACGATGAATTGACGTCTGTCAGATGATCACGTGGTCTGGTTGACTCGAGCTCTTGACAATGTCAAATTGAGTGGAT
The DNA here is from genome assembly GCA_038090935.1 of Hortiboletus campestris. Classification (NCBI taxonomy): domain Eukaryota; kingdom Fungi; phylum Basidiomycota; class Agaricomycetes; order Boletales; family Boletaceae; genus Hortiboletus; species Hortiboletus campestris. Next base: position 17,733 of record JBBPNN010000361.1, read on the forward strand.
TGAACTTGGTTCTTAACAAAGTCGTTTTCTATCGATCAGTCACAATCATGCACAAGTCCCAGCATTATTTTTCTCAGTGCCTCGAGGCTGCATCCAAGGTATGCACGCTTGTCATCTTCAGAGTCATCTACCAACCTTCGTTCGAGTCCCCGATGAATTACAGTCTAGGAGCGATCCTTGTGAAAGGCGGCAAGATCATTTCTGCAGGGCACAACCATCACCGGACCCACTACGACGGCAACCACGTACGCACGCAAGGCCACCGCAAGCCCGTCTCGATGCACGCGGAGATGCATGCCATTTTCAACGTGACGGGGATGTCCCCTTCGTTCAAGCAGCAGGTTCAAGCCAGCCAGCGAGGTACGACGACGGACAAACGACTGTCGTGTTTTGAACCACGGCGAGTGCGATCACGTTGGCCGGTGTAGCGCGTGTTCGGGGCCGCGTCTGGCAAAAGCTGGGAAGAGGAAGAAAAAGTGGACGTGTGATGCCGAGGATGGTTGGATCGCGAGGGCCGTCGTCTGTCCTGAGCGGCGCTGGGATGTGCGCCGTCGAGATGCAAGGGTGAACGGGGCGGATCTGTATGTGGTTCGGGTGAGCAAGGCGGGCACGGGCACGGGCGCTGCCAAGCCGTGTTGGCGGTGTGTGCGATGGTGTGTTTGGTCGGGCGTGAAGCGGAATTTTCATTGGGATCCGGTGTTGGGTCGGTTTGAGGTGTTCAAGGTGAATGGGGCGGAGGGGGATGTGTATGAGACGGCGTCGGATGCGAGGTTGTTTGCTGGTGCGGTATGTGAAGGTGGATGATTTTGGACTGGTTTGCTGATCAAGTCTGCTAGTCGTATTGATGCTTGTTGAGAGTGGTCGGACACGTTGGGAACTGCCGGCTCCGGCAGAGGGTTTCTGCCTGGAGGGCATGGTGTACCATATTAGGCAAGTTCCCGAGGAGGAGGAGGAGGAGGAGGGATATGATGATCAGGATGATGAAGATGACGCGGATGATGAGGATGGTGTGTGTTCATGCGAAGGTATGCGGACAATTTGCTGCAGGCTGGTTTGAATGTACTGGTATCGGTCGTAGATTCGGTCAATCAGCATCTGCTACGCCGTCCACCGTCCCGACGAAGTTACTATATGCTTGCGACTCCAAAGTACCAACGGATTTTGCTTACACGCCGCTTGACCGAGAATTAAGGCCCGCAGTTGCAGCGCGAGACCCTGCCAGGTGACCGCCAAGCAAGGTACAGTCAAGAGTCTCTTGTAACGTTATACCAGACAGTACTGAGCTGAGCTCGTGAACTGAATTAAGAGTCGACCAAACCTACTACTCATCAAACACTGTTTTACCGGTGGGTAGATCATCGAAAATCGTCGCTCTCACTTTTCTTCAGTGTAATTGAGCCGGCAATGTCACATCTTAGTGGTCTCTGTTGGGTGGGCCAACACTTGGCTACGTGGCAGTTACCTATCCTCTCACCGCCAACGCTATGCCTGGAATTCTGGTAACAAAAGAAAATATTTCTGAAAACCCTCCATCAAACTCCCGGACCTAGGGAAAACAGCCAACGGCAGCAACAACCACGATCGTGACCAATATCACCACCGCAGCCGTGAAGCTCGGTCATGCCAAAGTTTTATAGTTGTTTAGGGACAACTTTGGGGTTTGGGCCGTTTCCTGCGATGGTGTGTCCGTGGCAAATGTACTTGGGGTAGTTGATATAAAATGTTGGTTGTTTTGATGTGGAAATTCATGGCGTCGCTTCCGGCTTGCAGTATCACGATCCATCCAGAGTCACTGACATGAAGCATTCTCCACGGCAATGCATTCAGAATCTGTTGTGCATGGTGACACAGTGTCTGGCGAAGTCCCCTACCATACTATTCCCGCGGCATGCAGACCATTACCCCGATCTTCAGAGGGAGACTCCTACGCAGCCGGATGATCCACGTGTCGCCGACCGTCAGCAGGGGTTCATTCATCGGTGTTAGTTTCCTTTCAGGATTATTGTTCAGTGGCTTTCTAGTGAGGAGATCGTCACATTTTCAACAGATGATTTTGTCGGGAATTCACCGAGCGGTCCTATAGGGAGCAACGGGGATCCGTACGCCGGATGATTTGGTGACAATACCCTGATACGTTTCGGACCAATCTTCCAGAGAATATGGTGTGCTTAGTATATCACCTGGAGATCGGGACACGGGGAGTTTGAGTCTGTCCTCACATGAAACAAATGACAAAGTGACACGGATCGGATCGTTAATCGAAATTTATGATGATGAAAGATGTGTTTTTCCGGAGCTCATCCGGTGTATCCTGTGCGAATAGGACGATCACCTTGCTTGACAAGGTTTCTGCTGCCCCCAAAAATCGTGGGAAAGTGCAGCCCCTAACTCACCGGAAAATGCCGTTCAACTGTCGGCCGAGCCTCTTCGGCCAACTTCGGTTCCCAGAGCTTCGAGTGCTAACCAACGCACGTTATTATTATTGTGCCCAACAATGCTGATATATGTCAGTATCTACGGCGTCCTTGTGTCCCGTCCCATCTCCCTCCACCATTTCATTGTCTTCGTGTTCAGCTCCTCAAGCCTGTCGTTCTCTGCAAGCAACTCGGCCCGGTGTCCCTTTCGAAAAAGGTCGTCATCGAAATCGCGTAGCAGACGAATGCTGGAGCGTCCTGAACTACGAGATAATGCAACATATAGATTAAACAACGTCAGTCCTCCGGTGGGAGGTGTTGCGATGTCCACTATCACTGATGTTATCGTTTGTCCTTGTGCGCGGTAGTCCGTGAATGCATAAGCTGCAGTCATTGGAAACTGCCGCCGGCGAACGGTACGCGTGATGAGTTTCCCGTCATGAGATTTGCACTTAATGCGGAGCGTTTGGGATGCTGGCTCTACAGGTATTGTTGACTCTTCCAAGTCCTTCAACTGCGTTGCTCTGGTGCGAGTGAGTTTCACCAAAATGCACAAAGGAAGATACTTCAGTTTGACGATGGGTTCAGCTCGTGACAGGATGGGTTCGTTTGGGTTAAGGAATATGTCTGTGACTACGCCACGTGCGCCGTTGGTGATATCGAGGTCTGTTTCGACATTCTGTGTGACCATGACCTTCATCCCGATGCTGACTTCGACCACGTTTGGAAGGTCCTGCTTTTGTCGTTTGCGAGCCAATCCCTGCCCAGCCATTGCGTAACGCTCAGAGAGCGTTAGAGGTTTGCCTTTGATCGTGTCCTCGGCCTGGCACTGGAATATGACATAACCCGTATCATTGCCGTGTTGCCTCAACGCAGCTTCATTCCAAAGCCGCCGAACAGCGTGGCGAGGTGTTATCAATGCGGCGTTGGTCCATGGACTGGCACTGAAGTCTGTTTCGATGCAGTTGGGGTTGGTGAGGAGGAGCGTGCGTAACATCTCCACGTGGTGCTGCTGCACTCGACCGAACCGAAGGTGTTGGAGAAAATCTCGCCATCCCTCATCAACCACGCGCATCTGTTCTTTTAAAACGACGACCGTTGTGCTTTCTTCGTATGCCAGGCGTCCTATGATGTTGTCTTGTTTGCGATGTGTCGGGTCTGCAGGAAAATAGAGTGCATCGGTTTCACTGCATGCGACTGGAGGAAACTGAAAAAAGTCTCCACACATGATGACAGAGACACCACCAAATGAATGCGGAGATGGTGGCTCGCCCAGAACCATCTTCCCTACTGCTATGTTTCGGGACAGCTTGGCTAGAAATTCCTTGCTGATCATTGATATTTCGTCGATGATCAGATATTTGATGGGCTTCCAGAATGCCTGTAACTTCGCTTTAGTTTCTGCGCTCATTGTTGCCTCGTTGTCGCCACGTTGTGATATCATGCCGATTGTGTGTGTGGTTTTACCGTCAATCAGGGACGCTGCGACGCCAGTGTATGCCGACTTCAACAACATATGCTTGACTCCTCTTTGAGCGAAGTATTTGGTTACCGTTTGGATGACTTTCGACTTTCCTGTTCCACCTTCACCATGGATTATCATTCGAAGCGGAGGGATTTTCTCGCCGGCGAGCATTTTATCAAGATGCCATGTAATGATATCGTATGCACGGAATTGGTCGTAACGCAACATTGATGGATCAACAGGGGGAAGTGAGGCTTCGGAAGTCTCGGATGGATCCATGTAAGAGACGCTTGCGCCGTCGAGATTTCTGGCTGGAGGAGCAAGTCGACCAACGTAGCCATGGTCATGGCCATCGTTGCTGATAGTTGCACAAGAGATATCAGTGCCCAGGTTTTGCCGGCTGACGTCCTGGCTCATTTGCTGCTTCCACAGAAGGAGATTCTGAATGTCATTCTCATTGGCGTTCCTTACACCAAGCTCTTGGGGTTGATTCTCAGATTCCGTATCCTGGATGACATTGATTGTGTCAGCTGGCGGTCTCGCGTCCCTGCGTGAGTCTAAATCGTGGAATATCCTTGCGATTTTGGCCGCCTCGACAGCTAGCCGACCATGCAGTTCCTCTCGAAATGGTACCTTTGAGGCAATGAGGTAGCTGAGTCCTTCCTCGGATAGTGGTACATCAGCATGGTGGTCTTCGTCCAGCTCCAGCTCGCCAGACATTACTTCTGCGAGTTCATTGGGTTGGGATCCAGACGATAGATGGGCGGACTCGGATTGACGCTGAGCAGACGACTGGCATTCATGGAAGTACTGTATTCCATGTATGATGTGCTGAATACGTATATGGACTGTAGAAAGGAATGTTTCGAAGGCTGACGACCAAGTCTGGGATGGTAGCTTCAGGTCCGTTTCGAGGTTTCTCCACGGCCTCAAAAGCATGAGCATGGATGCACAATAAAAGTCGTATTCATCTGGATCATCTCGGCGGGGAAAGTAGCGACCAATGAAATTCGGGAGGTTGTGGTGATGGGGTCCACGGATGATGCGTTGCTTATTTTTTGCCTGGGGATGCTCTGGGAGGTAAGAAACGCGCTCGTGACGAGGACGCCCACGTTGCCTCGGTGCACGGGTAAGATCAGAGAGATCATCATCGTTGTACCTGTTTCTAGCATTAGATGCCTTATCTCGTGGGTTGATATCGATCTCGTAGGAGTTAACGAAAAAATCGATGATGTTGCAGTGGTTGAGTGCGTCTCCCCGTAGTCTATAGTCCGTAACCTGACATTTCAATGCTACTCTGCCACGGGCATCACAGCTCAACGTCACAGTGTCATGCTGGGCATCCACATCCAAGGGCTTTCATGCATTAGTTAGTATAAATTTTGTGAGCGGCCATCTCAGTGAGCTTACCATATCGCTGTCCTTGTTTGGATCTGATTGTCCATCTGCCTCTTCCTCGCGACTCAGACTCGGAGAACTGCCATTGACGTGGCCTTGCTGGGCTGATCTACTCCACATCGGTAAGTGATGATAAGAGCTTCAACATGCCATGGTCCTCACCTCTCGTTGGTAGCATCAATGTTTGTTCGTTTTTGCAAATTTGGATAGACCTTCAACAGCGCACTGACGAAAGTCGACCAATAGATGGATGTGTAGTGGTGCGATCGGTACGTATCTCCCCATCCCATCAAATATGACATTACCATTGGGGCGGCTAGCTCCTGCTCACGGTTTATTGTATGGACCAGACGAAAGAGTAACAATCGATGCTGATCCTGCAAACTTTGCAGGTATGACGTCCGTTGGGTGTGGTATGCAAAACCCTTTGCAAGGACTGTAGACATATTAAAATTCCGACCCTGCTTCTTCGTCTGGTATGCAGTGATATAGAAGGAAGTATTGATTGTTTCTCGTGAGTTTGTAAGCAGTTTTGCGTCATTGTTGCAGCGGACATTGACAGTGAGCGCAGGAACCCACCCATTCATGAACTCATGCAGGCGCTTTGGTCCCCAGTGACCGTTTTCGTGAATGAAGTCATCAGGAGCCTTTTCGAATGGTGCATGTCGCTTGCATACTAATCCTCCCTTCCTGTTGGAAACGAGGCAGCGTCGGACCTCACAGGTATGGAGATTTTTGGATCTTGCAACACGACGTTCAAGTTGTGTTAATTCCTTGTCATAGTCCGGACATCCTGGTTTTGGCGGTCATGAATACGCCACTTCCACCTCATTGGGTATCTCTTTGACTGACTCTGCCGACTCAAGACCAGGCAGGTAAGCACGCAAATTAGCCTTGATGAATATCTTGATCCGCTGACGAAAGTCTTCGTCTTTTAGGCACTCCTCCATCTCCTCCTGCGGCGGACTGTTTTTCATCCAAAGTAGCATGTGAAGGTGCAAGCTCCCCCTTCCCTGTGATTCTACCACCCCAAAATAGGCTGAAAGGTGACCGAAGACTCCTGGAGTAGAATGAACGCGCTGGTTGCTGACCCTAATCCCAAAAAGTGTCTCTAGGATCGTCTTGATAGTAAAATGGAAGAATTTGGCAGCTGCGAACGGATCAAGAGCAATATTCTCTGCCCGTTTTTCCTTGGATGGTCCAAGACGTGCATCAAAGTTGTCAAGATCAATTTTTTCGCCTGCGAAGACCTGCACGATTGGGTCATGGAGGTCGCATGGATTGATCGTGATCCAGAGGCTGGGTGGGTTAAGCATAATGGATGTTGCCCATATCTGACTTCTAAGCTGGTAGCGAGCCTGATCGGATCCAGTAACACGACTGCTGGTAGCATGCATGTGCTGACGTAGGAGCCGAATAGCAGGATCTGATGTTGGCCATCCATGTTCCTCATTGTCCGCTGCTCTCTGAAGCTTATCAAGCGTGATGGTTGATAGGAGCTGAGCATCCTTTTCGAATGTTCTACGTTGCATCTGGAGCCGTGCAGATGAAAGAACTTGCCGACGCTGTTGTATGCCAAATGCAACAAAGGGAAATGTCTCGTGTCTGCGGAAACGGTGGTCGTGGTATTGAAGCAACCATTTGACATGCTCCGAAAAGTCAACGGAAGCCTCTTGCATACCCTCTATTCCGCCTTCGCCATACGGAAACAGACAAGGGAATGCTTTTTCAAAAAAGTTTGGACGTCCTTGTTCTGGTGTTGGCTCGACTTGTTCACCTGGTCGTGGTCGCCCAAAGTCAGTAACGGGTTGTCGCCCATGCCGCACTGCATAACCACCCTCTTTTCCTTCTTTCCATAGATTTTCGAGGCCCCATGCCATCAGCTCTTCTGAGGTCAGTCTCGACATGTCATTGTCAACTACGCCTGAAACTTGAAGTGGGATGACATCGGGATCTGGAAGGTAATGTCACTTCTCATTACCAATCATGAAAACTAACTTGTAACTAACCTTCGTCTCTACCTTCTCTTTGCAGGCCAATAGTATGAACGCTCTCCAACTCCCTGGCATGTACTTCGAGATCATCAAGTAACACTGAACTATAGGTGAGATGATCACATTTTGACTCGTCGAGTTGTGCCCTTACCTTCATTATCATCTTGAGGAATATACCCATCGCTCTCTTGTTCAACTATTCCAATGTCTTCTGATTGCCATATGAGAGAAGTGATTTCTTGTGGTACGTTGTCTTCTGGCAGATCTTCAATGCGACGTTCGCTGATCTCCATGTCACCATAGTATTTCGGATTATTTTGTTTGAGCCACCGCAATGCATCAAGCACAACTTGTCGTCGCACCCAAAATGTTGAATAGATCCAGTTCTTGGCAAGTTCACCGACGGCAATGAATGTCACGGATATCAATGATGCCAGGATTGCCAACGGGCGGGGCATCAACTTGCCTTCTACCATAGAGGCAATCCCTTCTCCATCGAGCTCGTATGTACTAACATTTCCTCGCATAGCACGCTGCAGTCCTGAGATGTTTCGAACACCATGGACACGTTTTGGGAAGAGCTTGAAAACAAATACACGGGGATAAAGAAGGGCAATCAAGAGCTGCTCTGGAAACGTCAGCACCTTCAGCTGCCAAGGTACTGGTCCAACCCAGAGCCGATTTGCAAGTGAGTACTTTGGTGGTTTTTCCTTCGCTTTCTTCAGATCTTCGAGACAAGTATAGCAGATGGTGACGACAGTTTGATTGCTCTCTGTGTTGGTCTTGACGCCAGCAGGCTCAAGTAGTTTGCCATCAAAGAGCTTGTGGGCAGGATGCAATTTTGTTGGAATGAGCCGGTTTGAGTTTGGAAGATTGGAGAGGGGGATTTTGTTGACCTTGTCCTCCAAGATGTTACGCTCACGTGCGCAGACACCACAGACATCCATTTCCATGGTGGTGTTTGATGTTCCCTCGTAGAACCGTCTGTAGCAAGTCTCCAATTGTGCATCGGTAGGAGGTCTGAGGAACTTTGACAGGTCATAGGCATTGTCAGCATCATTGTCTTGATCATCCACCACATCCTCGTCAACCTCCGCTAACCTCTGGACAATGCGACGGGTATGTTCTTCATCTTGTCGTTTGCGCTTTTGACAAGGTTGTCCCTGGCCACTTCCAGCTTGTTTGGCCAGCTTCTCCAGACCCACCGCAAAAAAGAAGTCGAGTTGTTCTGCAGGGGCATCCTTTAAGACACGCTGGATGAGTGGGTCCTTTTCCTTCCGTTCGGCTCGGGTGAAAGAAACGACTCCTTTAAGACGGGTAAGATATGTTTTCATGGGTAACAGAGAAAGGACACTGAGTTTCTCAGCCTCAGATTCAAGAGCAATGGCCATGGTGGGGCGTCAATGGCCAATGGATGTTTGAACTGGGAAGCTAGATCTTGCAGCATGGTCCTCTCGCTTCCGGGTCCAGTCCACCCCTTTGCTTGGCCCTCCATTCACAGAGCCTGGAGGATCCGATGACCCACATTAGCTAGATCTGTCACGGTGGCTGGACTTGGCAGCATGGACTCTTTGCTTCCGAGTCCAGTCCACCCCGTTGCTTGCCCCTCCATTCCCGGAGCTTTGGGAATCCGATGGCCACGTCAGCTAGGTGTGTCCCTTTTTTTTTTTAGAGCATCCTTATGCTTACGATAGTTGGATCCTCAGAAACATATAAAGAGGCTTTCAGTATGGCCCATTCCCCATCGCCTTTTCCCAGTCGCCATCTGTTCTGCTCTTTTCTTGCCCTCCGCTCTTTACTCATCCTCTGCTCTTTACTCATCCTCTGCTCTTTACTCGCCATCCGCTCTTTACCCGCCCTCCACTCTTTACCCGCCCTCCGCTTTGTATTCACCCTCCGCTCCTTATTCGCCTCTCACTCCCTACTCGCCTTTTGCTCTCATCAACCATGGTTCCACCTCCAACGAATCGTGCTGCCACCCCTCCCCCGATGCAGATGACAACATTGTGTACATTACCCTCACGCATCCTCACAGCACGTCAGAACATGCTCGACACCGGGTTCTATCTTGGTGATGAGGGTGTCCTTGACAATGTCCACTGGGTACGCGATGGTCGTGCCAACCGTTTGGCTGTCAAGGTGGCCATAGCAAGCAATCCTACAAAACCAGATATCAGTGATGTTGCCTCCGCCAGCTATCCCTCGCCGCCACCAGAGGAAAACATTGAGCTTGCGCCACTCTGTGCAATCGCAAGGATTTCTACTCACGACTTCTGGTTGACAGCAGATGCCAGCTATCGCCCAGACTCTAAGGTTTGGCGTGAGCTTGTCAATGTCAAACCGTCCTGCACTTTAGAAGTGCCTGATCCGCAACCGATTCGTGACGACTTCCAGAAGGTGATGGGTACTATTCATTGCCTCCAGGAGATGGTCATGACACCTGGCTACCAGCCTGGTAAAGGCTTCATCCTGCCAGGAGGGAATGGTCGACAGCGCCTGAAAGTTCGCCATGCACTGTTCGAGGCAAGTTGTTCCTTTCCTTGCATAACAAATCTCTAAGATCTTATTATCTAGCCCCTTGGAACGGAAGAGGAGGAGACTGCTATTGGCGCTGAGCAATCTACGGAAGAGGATGGATCAGATGGTGCCACAAGCAGCGATGTAGCAAAGGGTAAGACAGTATTGTGCTACTTTGTCTACTCAAGGGACTCATACATGACAGATGCAGCTGCTTTCTCACTTGAAAATTGGCCTCTTACTGATGAAGACGCTCGTGATGAGCTGTTGTCGCTTGGTGAAACCCACCGCATTGTGCCAATCCCTGCCTATAACCTGCAAGGGAAACTCATTAAACCTGATGCATATAGGCGCACTCTTGAGGAGGCATTGGTGGAGATCTATTTCAACATGTCTCATTGGTCCATCGCAGGAAAGAAAAGTGAGGTAGGCAATGATGTCTTCACTGCAGACATCCAGATGATACGTGTCATTTCACCGCCACGCTCAACTGTGGGGGGGGCTCTGAGAAAGCGTAAAATTAGTCTTTATGTTGATCCAGCTGCATCTCCTAACAAGAAGCGCCGCACCTCCTAGATTTTCTTTTCTTGGTCGATATATTACAGATACCACATTCCTTCATCACAACATCACAATCATTTACACACTCTTTAATAGGGCTCTAATACCTTACTTTATGCAGTTGATAGCTTGCCTCTCCTTGTGCAATAAATTTATATCTGCCACTTTTTTGATGTCTTCCGAACCGAAATGCAGCTGACAAGCAAGGTTTCTGCCGGCGTCAGCTGGCACTTCCCAAGTTAGGAACTCGCGGGGAAATGCTGACTGTGACATCCAGTGAACAAGTACATATTACC
>JBBPNN010000362.1:0-28358 GCA_038090935.1 Hortiboletus campestris
TATGTAAGCGAAATCACATGACCCTGGGGACAAAGTTGTAGCTAAGGGTTTGTACGTTATTTGTTCCCACCAAAGCAAAGTGAAATTCCCACAAGTGATTGCGGGGCGCTTCGCGCCCCGGTTTGGGGTTAGACATTGCAACAGTTTTGCACCTCACTGTATAGCAATTTCAACTGTGAGCAACGCCAGAGGGAGGTCAACAAATATCCCAATTCATTCACATACCTCCCTACATACCCCAGCAAAACATCCTTCATCCTTTCCAAAAGACGGTGCATGCACTTTAGCCAAATCTTGACCACCAGCTATTCCTTCTGTGAGGTTCAGCAAAACATGCCAATGTCAGATGTCAATGGCAGAGTCCTCGAGGAAGTTATACAAGAGAACCTGGAGCAACAATCAACCGTGCATGACATTGAAATACCTTGAGGCTCACGTCATTGAATTCAAGACCTTTGCTATCATAGAGTCCTAGCAGAGTGATGAATCTACGCCACGAAGAAACACTGCTTTTGTGATATCACATGATTAGACCAATATCCCTAAGTTTTTTTTGCACTCAACTGCTTCGTCATCCCATACGAGGATGCCTCTGACAAAATCACACAGTCACGGCAAGTGGCTTGTAATGTATCATGCCCCAAATTCAATACAGCTCCCCCTTTAAGCGATAGTCAGAGATGGATAATAAAAGGATAACTCCTACACATGATGCGCCAAATAAAAACTGTTCATATTGAACAGTGTCTTGATCCCATCCACCAAAAGACTGGCTTCAAACCATCAATGATTCTCTCTTCCGGCTGAAGACCATCAATGATTGCCATCAGGCCAAAAACACGTGATGTGTTCGATGATGTTATGTGCACAGTTCACAATGCCGCCATGGATGGAGGTATGGCAGGTCTTGGAAAGAGTAGAACGACTGGACCACCCACGGCGATGTTGACTTGGCCAGCAGATCACGTTCCGTGTGGACGTGGGCGAACTTGGTGCACGAGTAAGAACACCAAGTGAGGGTACAAAGAATCCATCTGGTCTTGTTTCAAAATTTCTGCCTTTTGCAACATCTTCATTACATACACCTTGCCAGTATCCACTTTCTGGACAAGCCAAACTTGTGGGAAGCAATGTCAGGATATATAGTGAGAAGCAGGCAGCCCCCTCTCACCTCTCCGAATGCGATCTTGCCAATGACCTTGGCCGTCGTCTGAAAGTCCAACAAATGTACTTATCTTGATTCTTCGAAGCCTGAGATGGGGCCAGTGAGGCAAACTTGCAGTACATGTGTACCTCATGTACCTTGGCTTTTGGGATCATGCCCTGGTTGATTTTTTGTTCCAACTCAACACAGTGTGATCAGTGAGATATACTAGCTTGTGCTTGATGGCAACATCAGTGGTGAGCTTGTAGTAGGGCTCAAGCTTGAGCTTGGCAGCAATCGCACAGGACATGGTATCGGGCGAGAATCCCTCCATGCTTCATTCAAAGTAATTATAGTCCTCACCATGGGACTTGCTCATTATACTCAGTGCGGGAGAAGGTCACGTGTGAACTGGGTCAGATGATGTGGGTGGATTGAGACCGCTGACTCATGACATGGCAGGAACTGGAAGGACAGACTCAGAGAAGAAGAAACATCGGAGGTGGCCCGCCAAAAATTTGAGTGAAATGTAAACGAACGTAACAGACAGACTCAAGGTTTGGTACACATTTCACTTTTATCACAGATAACTGGGTTTTGTATGCTGAGGCTTGAAGAAATCATATGGTTATTTCTGCAGCCATTGCTCCAACTTCTAGCTATTAATAGGGGATACAGGTATCCCATGCCAATTAATCCATGCCGCACCAACCTCCTCAAACCGCTCTCTCTGGGACACACCAATAGCCAAGTCCCCAGGCTGTCTTGCATAGTTGATATCTGCTGCCTCTAGGGAGTGCCCCAAACCACTGTTAGCTATTCTCGCAAATGACTCTTGGCCAGAGTCCCGATATGAATGAAATTTTCACTGTAAGGCTTGAGCAAAGTGTTGATGTAAGTTTAAACCAAATGGCACATTCAACTTCTCCAAAAACCATTGTTTGAGCGCCGTGGAAAGCTGATCACTATTGAAAACGCTTCCTGCTGTGACGAACATATAGGTGGCATAGTTGTGACAAAGTGTTTCTTTGTACTGCTCTAAAGCTTGGCTGGTGACAGCGAAGGTTTCGACTGGCCTAACAATCTGAAGGAGCACCATAATGACCTTTGCCAGTTTGTGTGGAATGGGACGAACAATGAATTTGGGTAATCCTGTAAGTGCCGTTGTCTTAGAGTAGTTGCTTTGCGTGACAAGAGTCTTCAAATGAGGGGAGAGGAATAAATGTCGGAAGGTAGAAATGCTGTTGGTGTGTTGCCAAGCAATTTCCTCAGTTCCTCTTGCAGGAAGAGAAAGGAGGTGGAGTAGAACAAGTACTCTTGACCAAGCTTCACCAATACAGGTAAGCCAGAGGGTGAGTTGACCTGAATTCCATTGAATGGTTCCATCGTGCATCCGACACACATCTCCAGCTTCACAAAGACTCTTCAAGAAGAGAGTTGAAGGATGATCTCCAGTGGCAAGTTCTTTGTTTGATATGGAAAATAAGCCATATCTGCGAGTTGTAATATCTTCATTGTCGTCGTCTGGGAGGGAGTACAAATGATCTGGAAATTTGATGTCGAGTAAGACATGACAACCAACAAAATCACTGAGGTCTTCCAAAGAATTCTGAACATGGCCTCTGTAGGCATCCATGGATACAATGTGGCCTTTGACGCTGACTGAAGAACCTGCGACATCCCACAGAATACAGCTGGTCATGGATGTTGTGCAGGCAACACGACTGGCAGATCTAATCCATCTACACAACATGGATAAGGGGGAAACATTTTCTTCCAAGGCCCAGCGCGAGATGAAATCTTCCAACCAGCTAAATGAACGCCATCTAAGTGTTTAATAATTCAAGAACAAACAAGTACAACTTATGCCATATATGCTTCATATTTGGCATTGTTGTCGTCTGGCCGTCCATAATACTCTGTGTACATATCCTGGGCTTCTCTTAACAAGAAGAGGCGAATGCCGAATTGCGTCTTGGCATAGAAGGTTGTAAGTCGTTTGGAAGACCAGAATCCCCCCTCTGGATGGATAGATCGGAGACATATGTATATGATGAAAATGCTCATGAATTGATTGCCAAGAATGTCGAAACTGTTGCTTTGCATATAAAGACTCCCTTGTGCAGCTCGGACCGCATCGGATAGGTCGCTATCTGAACACTCCAGGTCTTGAAGTAGAGCAAGAAGGTGACGAAAACCTTCCAGTTGTTTTGATGTCAAGGGAAGATAGAATTGATCTCCATCACGTGGAGATTTGGCATCCTGGCGTATGAGGCCCTGATTGATGCACCTAAGAACGAAACACAAAAGCATTACTTCCTTGAGTGCATATGAAGAGATTGTGGCATCCTTTGTTGGAGAATGGAAGTTCTCCGTCATTCGTTGCTCACCACTAAAAGTAAATATGTTGAGTTAATAATGTTCGGAAAAGCAAGAATAAACTTACGCTCTTGGCTTAACTAACGCCTCACGAACTATGATGGATACACTTTTGATGGCGTGACAAGATAGCCTAAATTGCTTGATGCAATGGTTTTTGAGATGAAATAGGGCTGATTCACGTTGGTTTGGAAGGGCAGCTAGTTCATTGGCGATTTTGGGACTGATATGCTGACTAAATTCCACCCTGCCAATGTTGTGAAAGAAGGGTAGAATATGTGTGGAATTAGTGGAGGCAGAAGTCGTTGAGCTTGAAACAAGGGAAGCGGCAAGGATGTTGCCCACGGTTCTGCTTGACACTGGCTGGGATACCAACTGGAGAATGTCACATTGGGAAGAATGAGCTGGGGGGACCCTCAGCCATGTAATAGTTGTTTGGCCGGTACCGAGAGTTTGGACTTTACACAATTCAAACTTGTCCGATTCCATTAGCCCAGGTAATCCCCTGCGAAATTGCACTGGTGGGTCGCCTGCCACAACATGTGCTTTCCAATGCTCCCAGAATGACTTCTCAGTGCAGTCTGTCATTGACGTTGCAAAATCACAATGATTGCATGCGTATCCATCAATGGGAGCTGTGATGTGTAAGACAGGACCAATTTGATTTGGGAGCATCTGAACGTCCTTGAGTTCACCCTGAGTGGCCACAATGTTGGGGTATCGCAAGAGAAGCCTTGCAACCAGCAGCCTCTGATCAGGCATTATCTTGTCGCTGACTCTTTTGCAGAAAGGAACCTTGTGGGATGTCTTGGAACCCTGGCGCTCATCTCCATAACAATGCCTCATCAGAAATGCTAGTGGAATGACCTGACGGCAAATTTTCCCCTTACAGACATTGTGGCAAACAATGACATCGTAGTCTTGCATGAAATCACAGCCAATGGCTGTGAGATCATGATCCTGCTGCAATGTGTTCAATGCAGGAGCAGCATCAACATCATGTGGCATGGCCAAACGTCTCACAGAGGTCCAGGTCCTGTGAAATTGTTTTAATGTAAATCACAGTGATATTTATTGCATCGGAGATGACACCCACTGGCCAGAAAACTGTGTCCATTTTCTCATTCTTCCAGGAACACGGTCCAGGTCAATTCCGAATGTGAATTTAAAATTCTCCTCAGCCATCATGTATTGACTACTTGGTGGAACCAATGCTCTCAGCTCGTCATCGCTCAACATGAAGCTTTGTAGGAGTGCTGTGTCTTCCTGGGTAGGGAAGGAAGGAGCTGGGGATAGTGATCCAATTGTAGATGATGATGAAGAGGTAGAGGTAGAGGAGGTGGTTGTGGTTGTGGTCGTAGTGGAGCTTCTTCTGGGTGGAAGTAAAACATAGGCCATTCGAGTTTTTTTGGGGTGTAGAGACCAGACAGGGACATCAGAATCCTCATCTTCTGATAGTATTTGCTGGCGGAGTCTTTTCTTTGACAAAGGGAGGACCGGTTGGGGGGAAGATGATGGTGACCTCTCGGTGGTCTGCAAACATATGGTTGTGGACAGTGATGAGTCCACCTCTGCCTCATGTTCGATAGCAACAGGATGAGGTGACAGTTCTATATGAAAAGGGGTGTGAGCCAACAAAACTATTGATGGCCAAATGTGACTCTCTACCCACCACAGTCGAGCAGGTAGTCATCCTGGTTTTCTTTGCCTTCAACGCCATCATCAGAGATGTCCACTTGACCTGCAATAAAACGATGAACTATCAGTCATGCGGTATAGAGGACACATACCCTCAGATACTTTCTCCCCACTACTCTCTTTGTGGTTGACAGGGTTAGAAGCACATTCACCTAAGTAGCGCATATTCAACCTTCAAAGCAACATTCAGATAACTCTGTGATTTACCTCGCTGGAATGCGAGCACTGCAGGGTCATTGTCTGCCGAGGCGTCAATCTCTTTTTCCAACGCTTCCATCTCCCTGGTAAATTCATCCTCTAAAGCTTCATCTGCTGTGTGAGGGTCTTCAGGGTCCAGGTCTTGAATATCTGTCGCACCAAAGGACTCTGAAATGTGCAGCTGCTCATATATGAAGTTGCAGAGGCATTCCACTAAAGATGCAGGAAAGGGTGCCATGGAGTTGGTGATGAGGTGCACATCACCTAATTCCACTTTGCCTGAGAGGTCCACGACAATAGTGCACAAACTATCTCCAGACTGTGTAGAGTACATTGTGTGCAAAGTTGCTAGGAATTCCAGAGACGCAGGGTTTGGAGGCATGGTCTTGACTTGTTGAAAGGAACAGTGGGAGTAGTACCGGGTATATACAAAGAGCGAGCGCCACTAATTCGGTGTACAAAACAAACAAACAGATTAAGGACACTATATTCAATATCAGCAGGGAGAATTGAATTGCACACCAGCAGCTCTGAGTCCAGGCTCTATGTTAAGCGAGCATGAAATGTTCACAATCATGGCTATGCTATAGCTGAGTGGGCATGTCCACGCTTGATTATAATCTGAGGTGCTAATCTTCTGGCTTCATGGAGGATCGCAGGTGGATGAGCAACAATTTGGAAGCATAAGGCGGGTGAGGGACTCACGCTAGTCATCTTCCTTCGCAGTCAACCTTTCTGGGTATGCCTTTCACCACCCCGAGCCAGCCCTCCTGCGCTGTCGCATGCTGTGTTATTGAACGAAATCATTCAGGAGATGAACAACAACGAACAGTCAACAGTACGTACAGAATTGCGCCTGAGAATGACAATGCAGTGAGTGGCCTCATTCATGACTATCTTCCAGTCCCTGTGTTACCACACAACCAACATCCATCAACTATTGATTGGCGGTCACACCTAGAAGATATGGTGACCATCCCATTCTACATAGAATGTCGCACATGATGCAGTAGACAACAAACCTCAGAACCTTGAACTAAACTGAAAGAGGGTCACCATCCATCTTTGAATCATCATGGAGAACATACCTTGGTTGCAGCACCTGATGCTTCCACTTAGCCATGAATCAACATTATGCTCACCCACTTTATCAGTACAGCATCTGGGACTATTGGACTGAGCGACAACGCAGTAGAGTAAGCTGCAACCACCTCATCCTGTTTCTCGGTGCGAAATGCCTCGTCTCCAACTCTCTCTAGTGCCATGATGGATCGGTGCAGTAATTTAATACTCTATCCTGATGCACGACGACAAAACTCACTGGAAAGTCATTCGATGGTGGACTTGTTGGCTCTCACAGTGTCGTTTACAGTACTCGCAAACCCAGAAGGTGGGTGGGCATACTTTGGAAATGCAGGCCGCTCGTTCAAGCCCGCGTCAGATTTCCCACTGCCCGAGCATTGCTGCTGCTGTCATTGAGTGTCGGACAATCTGCACCAATGTAAGCAATGCGATCGCTTCGTGTGCGAACAGGCCACGGAGGAAGACCTCGGGTGCATAGTCAAGGGCACTGTCCAGGACCCAGACAGCTTTCTTTGCGTCAAGTGTTATGGGAATATGAGCCAAGTGGTGAAATCAGGAATTCTGGTAGGTCGTGTCCCCATGAGGGGCAACATCCCAGGGGTTGCACTACAGCTAACTCTGACCAAGTTCCTTTTCAACGGTCATCAAAGCGGGCTAAAAAAGACCCTTTGGCCTGTCGTACTGGTCACTATCGCTCACGGGACAAAACTGGACAGCCGCATGCATGCATCTGTGGCCCTTGACCTGGAGGCAGAGTATGAGGCGAGCCCAGCCAACGTAAGTCCCCCCAATAATCAATGGTTCCTCCCTCAACCCTCCGGTAGTTCCATAGCGTTTTTGTGGACGTTCGCGAGGGCCAGCCCCAGGACAATGTGTCAAAGCTGAGCGGTGCTGCAGGCTTCATCAGGCAGACTTGCCTCGCTCAGAAGCCCACCAGCATCATGGTCATGCTGCAAATGGACTGTGACCCCATCACCGGCGCCCTGAAGGAAGTGTAGGTGGATGGCAAACCCCATTCAACCGTCCCCGGCATTCTTTCTGCAACCCTGGGGGCCGAGGTCGGGCCTGCCATAAAGCAGGCAAAAGGACGAGCACGATGAGCGGCTACCGTCGCTTCTCGAGGTTGTTTGTTTGCACCCAAGGATCCACCAGGCAGACGAAAGCCCACGTCAAGGAATTCAGAGGATGTCTGGAAGGGTTGGTTCAATTCTACTCAAGCTCCTTGCTCATTTACGCTGCCTGCAACTTAGAGCCTTCGATTTCGTGACTGCGTTTGTCTCTGCATCACCCTCCGCCGTAGAGATCCGGAATTTCGTGTCCAGCTTTGTTATCGCGACCGCCGTGGAAGGGCACAAAAGCATCTGGGAATGTGCTGCAGCTGTCACTGTGAACAACCTGGTGATCACCTTGGCATCTGCCGTCGTTCTAGTTTTCAGGGAGAGCCAGGGTACAATTAACAGCATGCTCATCGCCCACCACTGGCCGCCTCTACATTCTCTCGGACTGAATTTGTGCCGCTGTGGAGGTCAGAGCTGCAACTCAGGGCCAGGGTTTCTGCTCAACATTTTGTTGCCCGAAGGGTTGGGGCTGTTCTGCTGCATCTGCGGCTGGAGATCTGGAGTGGTCGATCTCGATGACATCGGGAGATATGTAAAACGACTCCCAAGCAGGAAAGATTTCCCCGTGAACATCTTCTCGCATGATTACCCTCCGAATCCTGCTCTGTTGGCTTTGTTCTCTTGACCGCATGTGTTCAGTTTTGATTTTTCTCGCACCATATGTCGCTCCATTCTGTGGGCCAATAATGACTCAAACTTCTGATTCGTAGTGATACATTCCCCCCGAGCGCAGTTCCCAAGCTGCCACTGCCTCCTGCATTGATCACACCCATACCAGGAGCCAAGCTCCATTGAGAGTAAACAGCGGCACTTCACAAATCCGCGCGCCGCTTAAGGTCCACGGCTTCGGACTTCAACTAACATAAATTATGCCATAAGACATTGAAAGTTTATATCAAACTGAACTTCAACCTTCACCCTTGCTCCTCGATGTCATGTCCTCCCAATTCCAGTATCTGGCAGATTCGGATTCCATCAAGCAGTTCCTTATCGAGCCCACCAGAAAGGCCATGGATCCTGAAGTATGGGAGCACATGCAACCCATCTCTTTCGCTTATGGACTTCCCGAATCCTTTACGTACCCCCACGTCGACGGCAGGAAGTACAACAGGTATTGAGTGTCCGTGTATGACGTGCAGAAAAGGTCGGTGGGGTACGTACCCATTCCGCAAGCGTACAAGAAGCCCTAGGTGGATTTGTGCTACAAGATCGAGCACTGGAAGTTGGTGTGGATGAATTGGCGCCGCATTGGAGGAAAGCTGAAGAAGAATCAGAGGAAACAGTTGCAGATGTGCCAGCAATTCGAGTTCACATCGGGAACTCGGTTCCTCCATTTCCTGAAGATCTGGCAGTTCATCCTAGAGGAGCTATTGCAGCACCACCTCGTGTGTGGTAGCAAGGAGGACAGGCTCCGAACTTTCAACAAATATATTCTGAGGGACTGCAAAGACTGGTTATGGGAGGAACTGTGCAACATCCCATCGCAGGAGAAGGAATTCCTCAAAGTCAACCCCGTCCATCGCCAGAACAAATCTCTGTTTAGTAAGTGGCCTTTCTGGCACCGTTCGCGAGGACCAAGCAAAATTGACGTCCATTACCCATCAGAGTTGAGTGCGGAAGAACATCTCGGTCTGCCCAAAGGGGCCAATCATGAGAAGGACAGCCTCACTCCCCCCTGGATCTTCGGTGACATCCAGGGTTTTGCGGCCCAGTTCAACAAGGAGTACCCGCATGCACTCAAATATGTACCTTGGCTGGGAGGACATCGAGGACACCCAGGAGCATGTCTACAAAGCTGACGCCATCTATCCTGATGTTTGGCACGAATCGCACGACCCTCCCATCCAGTTTCTGACTGAGTTGGAGGATGATTTCTTCAACTTCCCCCCATGAGTGATTCTGATGCGCTAGATGTGACCTGGGTTCACCTGCCTCCTGCCTTTACAGCACGTACATGCCAGTCCGTGGAAACACAAATGTTGACGATGGTAACGAAGAAGGGAACAGCAATGGGATCATTGGGATGCGGGCTGTCGAGGAAGAACCCACCCAGGACGGTCCCGCCATCCAAGGGGCTCCTCTGGCTGGGCAATCTGAGGTGATGGCGAACATTCTGGCTTTGCAGGAGTTGCTGTTATAGTTGTACCTTTGATGTACATACTCATTGATTCGGCAGAATGCATGGGCTTCTTCAATCTTGCAAACATACGGAAGGCAGGACAGTCCATGTAGCGTATGCGATAAGAAAGATCAACCAGAATTGCACTGTCACGGTCACCCAGATGGAAGCATAAGTTCCCTCACAAATTTAAGGGGAGCTGGCTCAGATATTGCGGCCGAGAAACGTTCACATTGTGCAATACGATGTAGATATATCTCTTTGTAAACACGGCCAATTGCGAGGAAGGCAACAGGTAGGTGTGCCAGAAGATAGAACTGTCCATCTCATCATGTACAATCTGGTTCACCACTCGGGACACCACGTCCAGGGGTATCTGGCGGGCCCAATCACAAACCCGACAATGAAGATACAACGAACCTCCCGCAAGGACGCCCCACACAAAACCGGGCCCTGGGTTACACCCTTCGGTCCTGCAGTGCCACAGAGTTAGTCTGAATGGATGGAGAGGGGGCTTGTGAGAGGCGATCAGCCGGCTCTTAACCTGACCCAGGCTGCTCTCCCTGAACACCACGAGGACGCTGGTCACCAACATGATGGACAGATTGTGGGTGGCAGTGAGGGTGGTGCAATCCCAGACGCTTGAGCATCTTTCTACCGCGGCGGCCAGCATAAAATGGGACATGAACCTCCGCATCTCCACGGCTGAATGTGCCCCAGAAAGAAACATGGTGGCGAAGTCAAAGGGCCTATTCCACTATCAAGGTGAGCATGTACGATGTGAGTCAGATGGAAGCGCCTTACCCTTTCATCAGCCCTGTGAGCTGATTCTCGGGGGCGGTGGTGCATGCGGTCGGACCTTGGGCACACACGAATACCCCAGAGATGCCTCGCTGTTTCAGGGGGGTTGTATTTCCCTGGACTTTCCTCAGTGCCTTCCTCGGTGCATCCACAGTGTCGAGGAATTCTACACCAAGGAACGTGAGGAGGATGTTGGCAATTTTGGAATACAACGTTCTTCCGCCCTCCTCCCTGTACTGGAATGCGCTTGTTAGTGGGTCGCACTCCATGTGGACTACGATCATGATGTTTGTGGGGACCTCTGCATCGCAAGTCCAACAAATGAATTGCACTGCGTCTTGCAGTTTCATCGCCTGCTCTACATGGCGCCCCTTCCCGAGGGCCACATCGGCCGTATGGAGCTATGGGAGGTCAAAGACATGTTGGGCAGGCTTTAGAAACCAACGTCTCGGAGGGGGCTTACATTTCCGGGGCTCGCTTCATATTCAGCTTCCAAGTTGAGCGAGAGCAATTTCTGCATGTATCCGCCCAATCTTGCTCCCTCGCTGATGGTGATGATAACCAGAGGCCAAAGGTCCTTTTGGCGCTGCATGGCATACCCATTGAAACCGAACTTTGTGGACTTCAAATTATGTGAAACCAGCTCTGTGCAAGTGACTTACTGGGTGGGGTGAACCGCCTGCCTGGCTTCCACTGTGAAAACATTCCAAGCACAAAAAGTTGCCCGGGTTCAGCACCGTGTCCTTGACGATGCAGCCGCGGTCCCCCTCCATGTTCTGTTCGCACATTATATTGGCACACTTTGCACAGTGGCAAAGCTGGCTGGAGCTCCGACAACAGTAGGAGCAGTGGCCTGGGAGGGTGAAATCTACAGTAACTTAGGCGTCAGTGTTCTGACGCTTTCTCGAGAAGGATGGATCCGACCCCGTGGATCTCCTTCCTTTACACCTAGGTAGGGTGTCACGTCACCTAAGGGCAGGTTCCACCCATCAGCCAGTCAGCATCGCAAGGATCGATGGAAGAACTCACTCTGAGGAGCCATGGGCTTGTCTTCCGTTGGCTTCCTCACTCTCAGCAAGTCATCGCACTTCGCCACCCCCAGTTTGTAGGCTGCCCTGCCCTGAGTTGATCTGTTGCTTTTTGGCATTGCTGCAGTGAAGGGGAGTTGGTTGATCAAGACCAACAGGTAAAGACGCTGATGAGAAGCGACTTCCCACTGTTGAAAACTTCCTGTTGTTGGCAATTTTGCCAGTATCGGAGTCCAACCACATGCCGGATCGGTTATAGAAATCGACCCATTCAACGATCGCCCCTTGCCTTGCTTTCCCTTATGCCCGAAGCAAGCGGTCCCACAGTGCTGTTTGAGTGTTTCAGCAACCTCTTCTGAATAAATAAATACGCTGTGTTCAAATTTATTTCCTAGCGACAGCTCATGTCAGTGAAAGTCCGCACGGTGCACCACCCGTCAATTGGAAAATGTGAATGAATGGAGGGCCTGAACCACCCGCCCATTCCATAAGTAATGCGTGGTGCTTCTCACCACAAGCAAATATGTAATTGATTTTTACTTGCCCCACAAGGAGGGCGTCCTGGCCAAAACCATCAAACTTTGATATCCCCCCCCCAATCCCCAGCTCCCTATCTTAATCGTCACTCATGTCAAGCTTACCGTCGAACCCCAATAAATGCAGCGCAATGGAGGTTGGCCTTTTAACGCAGTCTTCATTTTCCAAGCCCAAGAGGCCGGCCGAGCCATCCGCCACTCGACAGGACCGTGAGGAGGTGGATAAAGGTGAGTTCTCGAGGACATGTGGATGCATGGGGTGAAGTTACCAATTGGCCATTTCAGAAGTCATGGATGTCAACCCATTAGTCATTGTGGTGCCATTGTGGTTCTGCAACTTCTGCAGGGACTTCAGCGATGGCAAGATTCATACTTGCGGAATGTGTGGCGCGGAGATGTGCACACAGGCGACCGCAAATGGTGCCGGGTGCATCGACCTTGATTCTTTCGACTCTTTCCAAGAGTTCTATTGCATTCACTGTTTCCGCAAAGCTCGAGATGATGGAAGCCACCTGAGTCCCCTGCCAGTATGCGCTCTCGCCGACGGAACCCGTGGGGCTAATGGCTCATGCTTTGCAGTATGCATTCACCAGCTACGGAAGGAGAAGCCACTCCCGAATGACCTGGCCGATGGTTCTTGTGAACTGCAACCTCGCTGCCGCGTGGGATGACCACATCACAGGTGCATTGGAGCACGCTATGAAAGCACTCTTTGTATGGAGTCCCGGAAACATGAGGTCAAGTCCCTCTCCTGGCTCACATTTACACACGTTGCCTTTGTTAGCTTTGCACGGTGTAAATCGGCCTCAGGGGGAATGCTCAGAAGAAGGCGCTGAAGAACATGGAGCCAGCGACAACTTTTGTCAAGCTGTCCATCAAGCTTGGGTTCCCAGCAAACGCCTTCATTGTTGTGGACACACACTCTGACGGTCTGACTGGACACCTTCAGGCTGCTGGAGGATCTACTTCCCCAAGGCATTGTGCGATCATGCAATTGCTGGACGAGTTCATTGGGCAAGACTTCCTGCTTGGTGCAAAGCAAGCGTCGCAATTCGCCCGGGCTGACTTGAGCGCACGTGGCCAAGTATGGTACCGAAAAGATCCCTACTGGAGAGGCGGCTGGAGATGCGTAGTCATGTCCACATGTGGACCAGCAATACGGGTTGAAGCTCACTTGGAGAAAGCATAGCTCCTGGTGAACTCGTGAGCATCCCTCTTTCCACCTGGCACCCCACATGTGCTCATGCCATTTGCTCCATCAGCGATGCATTCGACTTGGTCATCGGGTTCAGCGGTTCTTCCACTTTGCCTACACAGGTCAGGGATGGCATCGGAAACATCATTGAGGCCCTCAGCGTGAACAAGACCTCTGACCTCTGGGTGTCAGTGTGTGAGGCCGTCGTCCGGAACCATGGCCTCCTGCAGCACAACAGCATGGTGGCTATCTTTAAGAAGAGGGAGCCAGGTTCGAACCAGGTTCGAACCAGGGAAATCGCCCTCCACGACCCGCCTTCTCGCTTCTGGGGGGTCAACTTCCAGGGTTGCCCGCACAATTGCAAGCCCTGCCAAGAAGCCGTCTTGCTGAAGACAAAGGATGGTAACAAGTATCGGGTCGTGTGTTGTAAATGCTGTTGAACCTCACCATGGCTGAAACAAGATGTTTTCGAAAGGCATATCCATAGAGTCAGCCCAAGGGTCGCTGACATGTTGTGGCACTCATACCCTGCGTCTCTGCAGCTTAAATCCATCTTCGTGTCTGCTGTCAGTCAGACATAGATACCTAGCATAGCGCGTAGATAGCATTTGCGCTCCACCCTCTGGTCTTAATATCATGCGAAACTCACATCAATTCATGTTCTGCATTACATTGAGGGTGGTCAAGGGGTCTTTGCTCGGAGTTAGCTTCAGCTTGTTTACTCACGCCAGCCGTGCGACTTCTGTAAATTTTCAGTAATTTCCGACATGTGGAAGCGAGTCCCCACGCGAACTTTCCGCCACCATCCGTTCCATTCAGTCATGGATCTCACCAACACCTTGTCAGCGGCCGCCGCTCAAGTCGCTGCGTGTCTTCACAGTCCGAGCACAATCTCTTCGGGTGACAGTTGGTTGATGAGATGTGAGGACATCTACAGTGTTGTTGTGAGTGGTTCAGAATGTCTGTGGAAACACCAGTTGAAAGCCACCTCAGGTAGGAGTGAGGGGCCTGCTGCCTGTCGGGCAAAGAATTCCAGCTGGCATGCATGTACCCCCCATTCTCATCACGGCAGACGTCTATGCACGCTCCCGAGCAGATATCGAAGCTGATGGGCATTGGCCAGATTTGGAAGCCATTGGTCATCACAATGAGGACTTCACTCAACATCGATGGCATGGAAGCTCACCCAAGGAGAAGTCTGTTCTGCAATCCTCAGCGGTCGAGGACAGTGAGGAACAGTCTGCGGTCAATATCCCCCCAAGGCCGTTAGGGAAAACACCTGTGGTAATCACTGACAGTGAGAGCGAGCCGGGGGACTCTCCCAATCTCGGCAAGCCTACCGAGCAGAGCGGGAAGACAGTCAGGCGCCAGGGCAAACCAGGTCCGTCTGATCCCACCCTAGCAGCATCCTCTCCTGTCATGCCCAACCCCTTGTCTTCGCCCCACCCAACCTGCAGCCAGTGCAGCAGTTGAGGAATCCCCTGCCACGCGCAGAGAGGGGAAGTGTGTGCCACATGCAGGGAGAGCAAGGCGAAGTGCTCCCTTTTCCGGCGGCGGTCGACCAAGCACATGAGCCATGAACAACACCGTCAGGGCAGCAGCCCTGAAACCCGAGCAAGCAGAGGTGGCAGGCCGTCGAACCTTAAATCCCTCTCCAACCCAAGGCCCCAAAAGAGCCCCGAAGATATTCCCGTCGTAAAATCGCCCAAGGCTTCTGCAAAAGTGCCGCAGAGAAAGGAGAGAGGTTAGTTCCAAAGATCACCAGAGGATGTATCAGTATCAATGGCTAATAGTGGCCTATGCAGCATTTCTGTGGGTGTCGAACTGCCAGTTCACACGGGAAACCGTCCCAGTCCTTGTTACAGCTCCACCTCCAGCTAAGACTTCCCCCACTGCCGGGCCAACCATGGGAGCTGCGACTTCCCCGACCACTGCACCTCTGCTTGCTGTGGGTCCCCCTCCCCCTCCAGCTCCCCCTGCACCAAGTGCCTCAGCTCCTGCTTCCATCTGTTCCACTGCCCAGTATGAGGCCTTACAAGCATGCGTACTTGATATGGCCACAGAGGTAGAGGCCCTTAAGTGGTTATACTTATCTTTGCCTCCAATTGGTCCTGGATGGAACTTCCCGCCCCTTGACCCCGCGACATCAGAGAGTTCAACGCAGTCAGATGAATTGTCCGACATGGACACGGGCTCCAGTAGTTAGGGCATGTATATATGTACCCCATGGAATTAGCTGGGACATTTTGTAGCTCGAAGTTTCGACCTGCCCCGAAAGTTTACATGGGTCAGCTACCGCCTGTTATTTAATAGATCACGTCGCCATCCTCGATGCAGCATCGTGCATGGCAAAACTGGATCGCAAGTGGTATGTAGTGGACTCCCTACTCATATTCAATGCTGGGAACCATATGGGCCAGGAAGCTTCGCGATGTACACATCCAGGTTATGTACCATAAAAATGACCACATTTACGGATGTATCTACGCCGCTGCCCAGTCAGTTCGCCACCTTTACTGGCGCACAGAACAACAAGGTACTGGTGACATTGTCCATACCATCAAATGGTTTATACATGTACGCAAGCTCATAAGGCATCATCTTGCCCTCTTTGTTGCAATGGTTCGACCCACAATATCTCGTGACCAATGGTGTTGCTCCCCCCCCCATTGTATATGGATGTTCGGCGGTGCCTGATTGTGCATCTTGCACTGCAGCTTCAACATGCATGTGTCTCTAGTAATTTTTTTTCTTCACCATCGCTATTATCTTGCTTGCCTGCCTTGCATGTGCAGTTGTGACAAGGCGGGGGTTGAAGGAGCAGCATTGAGCGATATTCTGAACATTTTTTGTCTCTTCTGTAAAATGTACCACCTGCCATACCCCATAGACTTTTGCTTTCAAGCGACTGTTGTTGGCTGTCACGCATCCAAAAAACTGGTGCATAGCCTAAAGCTTCTCGATCATGGCCATGCGCAGCAGTAGCTCACGCATGATGCGCAAGTGCATGCTTCGTTGAAAGCGAGATGAGATGACAATGAAACCAGCCAGCAATGATGCCAGGGGTCCAGCAGTCCACATGGACAACTCAGTCACATATCATGATCAAGGTGCTTCAAGTTTATCATTGTGGAATGGCCCAATGCCGTTACACCAAACAGAGCATGTGTACTAACACATGCAAACATAATGACCCCAAACTTCTCCCAACGAGTGGGCGCAGTGAAGGTGGTTTGGGGCAAAAGAGACCTGTGGAGACAAAGGACAGAGAAAAAAAAAGTATAGCTAGAAATTGAACGGGATCGTACTAACTCGCTGGCATAAGGCTGTGACAGGTGCTGTTTCGTCACAAAAAAGGGGGGGGACAGCAAATGGATGAGGAGCTAGCTGTAAGAGTGGTCCGGCGTCACTTGTTGAAGAATTTGAGGGGGTAGTCTTCAGTCTGAATCGCCTGCCAAAATGGGTCCGACAATACTAGCCCAACTCCAGTCTGTCAGCCCCAGGACTCCGAGTTTACAGCTCTGACAGTCAAAGTTATGGATTGTCTCTGGGCGTGACATAACCTGTATTTATGTAGCTTGTTGAAATTGCATTGATACTGTCTCTATCGTGCAAACGACCCTCCAAACCACACAAGGACGGAATTGCTGTCTGAAAGTGGATGACGGGAATCCTAAGTCACGTGCACGCGCGAGCCAGACGTGCACAGCTTACAAGATAAGTATGTATAGCTTTGTCAGTTGCTACGTAACAATATACGCTTGTCCAAAAATATAAATATAAATAAATAAATAAATTCCGGAAGCTCAGCCATCCATCTACGCATGCGCTGACTTTTTTTTTTTTGAGGGGGAAGTTCTCAAGGTTTGCTGAGCCTGCAAAGGTCTGGACGAATTGCAGTGTCATGGGTATGTTGTGGCATGCTAGGCGCGCTGCTCGCCCTGCAGCAGGCGGTCTAGATCATGCGTCGAGATCGGTGGCCGCCGATTAGTAGGGCAACACATTCAACCCACCTGCGAACAAGTGTATTTACGTTGTATTTACGTTGTAGTTTCTATACACTTTGCAAGTCTCCCATTGGTCAAACCACCCCAAGCAAGTCCAAAAAGAGGGAAGTACCTGGACATGCCCAAATGGGGCACCATTCTGAAGTCGAATGGCCCACTTAATCCGCTGATGTCCCGTCATTAGGTTGTAGCCGTTGACCCTCTCACATGTCAGGTTCGTCTACCCTGTGTTTGTATGTGAGACTCTGACATGATGGGCGGGAACCCAGTTTTTTTTATATTCTTTCTAAAAGGCCCATTCCTCTTGTGAGGTTCCTATTCCCATATACATTCAACAGCGTTAATTCGACTACGTAATTGCAAACTTTGGCTCCGGCCAGGTCTCATACAACCCTCGCCCTTAACCGTTTGCCCAATTCAGAGAGCACGAGACAGATGAGCCTCTCATCACAATGCTGGTTCAGGCGGTGCAGGATCAGGCATCAGGGCATGAGTTGGATGTCTTCAACCTTGAGCGGCGAGCGTTTCAGCCCCACCATCCCTCCTGCATGATGAGTTGGCCAAATGTCGACACGCCAATCATTCCCTACCTTTCGCCTACCTACCGGAATGCAGACAACTCCCCCTGGACTTTCTCACCACATGCTTGAGCATGGTGACAGATTTCTCTGATCAGGATGCTCAGCCGACAGGCTGAGCATGCTCCATGGTTGGATTGGCGCAGAACCAGGGCAGGAGTTGGATGTCTCCAACCTTGAATACCAAGCATTTTAGCCCCACTGCCCCTCCTTCTGCGTGATGAGTTGGCCGGACATCGATATACAAACTATTCCCTGCCTTCTGCTCACCTACCGGAGGGCTGACAACTCGCCCTGGACTTTCTCAACCGCATTTCAAGAGCACGCGACAGATTTCTCCATCGGGAGGCTCAATCTGTTGGCCGAGCATGCTCCACGGTTGGGATGGCACAGGACCAGGGCGCGAGTTGGATTTCTCCAACCTTGAGTAGCAAGCGTTTCAGCCCCATCATCCCTCCTTTGTGATGAGTTGGCAAGACGTCGAGGTACAAACCATTCCCTACCTTTCCCTCACTTACCCGAAGCCTGAAAACTCACCTTGACTTTCTCAGCCACATTCTGAGAGCACGTGATGGATTTCTCCATTGCCATGCTCAGCCTGTCGGCCAAGCATGCTCCGCAG
The DNA here is from genome assembly GCA_038090935.1 of Hortiboletus campestris. Lineage (NCBI taxonomy): Eukaryota > Fungi > Basidiomycota > Agaricomycetes > Boletales > Boletaceae > Hortiboletus > Hortiboletus campestris. The sequence goes on from JBBPNN010000362.1 coordinate 18,507, forward strand.
TTGGGATGGCGCAGGACCAAGGTGCGAGTTGGATTTCTCCAACCTTGACCGAGCATTTCAGCTTGGTATGCACCAGACGTCCCTCCTCAATCCAGTGGTCAAGCCGACGTTCATGAGGTTGAGGTGAGAGGAAGAGAAGGTTTGCCTTTAAACAGCTGGTCGGCTGCGGAGTTTCAACCGGTTGTGGCTACTTACAGCATGATTGGCAAAACGCCGCTCACGTGATTTTCTTATAACTGAGGTGACGTTATCCGGGAACAGCATGCTGTCACAGCCTAAAGTTTAAAAGTTTCTATTAAATAGTAACAGGTGCTCAGTGCCAAATATACCGTTGGCGAGCAGGGCCAGGTTGACTTTTGATCGAGAAATCCTAAATTCTGACAGCTGGGGTCCTCTCCTGGGGGCAGGGTTTGGCAGTGCGTGAAACGTGACCAACTTATCATCCACATTCGAATACTGTAAAATAATATTTACATACGGTGCGCTATTGAGAACCTCTTTAAGCCAACGAGCAATGAAGATGAATATGAAGTCCATTGTCATTGTAGAGACGAGGAGAGGAAGGGGAGAGCAGAGTGGTGAGCAAAGCCGCCGTCGAGTGAGTTGTGTGGTACAGCTGTCAAGAAGGTGTTGGAGATCCCTGCAGCACCATAATTATGTAGAAAGACGGTGCTGTAGAATACTCAGTATGTCACTATAATATTAGGATAGTAGGTACCTGTAGAATACTCAGTAAGTCACTAAGTAAGACTAAAGGTAAATGGTCTGATGTAAGTACTGCTTATGTAAGCAGGTAATACCAAATATGGAATCCTAAATCCAACACTCCCCCTCAAACACAAGGGCTAACTATTAGCTGTAAGTGTTTGTCCAAACAGAATAGAAGGTAAGATCAAAAGAAATATACCAAAAGATTCAATATATGACTTGTATCATGGTCCATGGATGGGTGTCGATGTGTCCCGAAAACGCTGCGCTCGCGCGGTGTCCATATATGGCAAGTCGCGGCTCGGCTAACAGTGACACTGTCCCAGTGCGTGCGGTCCGCCTCAATTGACTCTGGGGCTGCCGTCTTCGCGTATCACGACTCGGGATCACTCCCCCTGTATCTGCTGTCAATACACAACATGTATGGTGCGTCTAATTTGCCCGATACGGCCTTGATCCACCCGGATAACTTGGTGAGCGGTTTTCCTCGCTCGGGTCTGACTGACTCTTCTAGATCTCGTTTTGAGTCGTCCTTGGCGACACGGTGGGTTCGGGTGGCTGGTAGGTGGTCTGTTGTCGTGGGTAGATGCTGTGGATGGCCTAGGTACGTCCGTTGTATCGCGTTTGTACCGCTGGCGCTGACTTGTGCTGACTTCAGCTAGCAGGTCTGTTTTGACTCGTTTCGAGTCACGGCGCGCTCCGCTCGTTGCGCCATCCATCTGGCACTCAGCCCCATCGTATCCGCCGCCATCAACTGCGTTTTGGCGGTCCCACTCGGTCTCGACGTCTCCCGACACCTCCTGCTCGCCCATGTGGCCTCCTGGCCCTATATCTCGATGCTGCGCGCGCTCCCGTTGCTCTTGGTGCGTATCCCATCGTATTCAGCGCGTTCAATAACCTTTCGGCCTCCCGAATCGACTTCGTCGCTTCCCGGTTCGACCTCCTCACCCTGATACCCTCCTGAGCCCATATCTCGACGTAACACATTCGTTTCGACGATGCGTTCGTTCCTGTGGGTGCCGGGGTGTACTCCATTGTATCCGGCGCCTTCGACAACCGTTTGGCTGCCCGGTTCGCCTTCGATGGGTCTCCTCGCCTCCTGGTCCCTGGGTACCATGGTGGCCCATTGGGCTCTGGTGAGTTTCTCTCGTCGATCCATTCGTCCTGACTGCATCTAGGACGTTCCTTGGGGTTGTGGATGTCGCCTGGTATGGCCGTTTCACCGACCAGCTCGCCTGGCTCAACCTGGAGTCCATATGGTGGGTTCTTCTCCTCACCTGGCTTCAACTGTATGTGTGCCCGTTCTGACGCGTTCTGCAGTCCCTTAGGTCAATTCCTAGGGTACTCGTCGGCTCCCAACACTCCCAACGCGTCCGCTTCGTCTCCCGGGTCGCCTAGCTCGTTTCGAGCTGTCCCTGGTGAGTCCGCTCGACTTCTCTGCTCTGGGCGTCCGAGCTCATGTTCTGACCTGTCTATAGGCTTCATCGGCACGTTTCCAGCGTCCTCGACGTCCTTGGATGCTCCCGATGCGTCCGTTTCGGCTCGGGTAGGTGCGTCGTCACAGCTCGCTGACAGTCTCCTCTCCCCCTCGAGCTCAGCACTCGGGGGCTCGTTCTGTTGCGCGGGTGGTCCCGTTTGGTTTGTCAGTGGTGGAGGAAGCTCTGGGGGTGTCACCGGTACGTCGTCGTCGTCCGTCTCAGCGCGCTGATCGGTTTCTTCGTCAGCCGCTGTCAATTGTACGTGTGCGTCCGCACTCTCACTCTCCCCCGTGATCGACGCTCTTCGACACATCCTCGTGCTCTCCCCTTCAACCTGCACCTGTGGCGCTTCCTCTGCGGCCTCCCCGTCATCTACTGCATCCGCGATTCCATGCACGGCGCTTCCGTTGCATTTGACTTGGCCGGTCTCGCCACCTGGGTCGACCTGCACGTCCGTGTGGTCTCACGGTTCGACGTATGGCCTGCCGGTTGGTTCATCGAGCCTTCCTGGTTGACGTTCCTCGTTGCCGTTGCTGCCCGGACCCTCCTCGGCACCTCTCGACGTCCCCGACTCCCTCACCTTGACCTGCACCTCGCCTTCCCGAGCTCTCGTGCCCGCTGGCTGGTCAGGCGGCTCTGTGGGTGCGTCTGGACGACGCTTGTCATTGCCCGTCGTGTCCCCAGGGTCTTCTGATGGTCTGGGTGGGTTTGTCGTGACGGCGTCTCTGTCTAGGTGGGTGCACGATGCGCTTCGTGCGCTCGTGCTGGGGTTCATCGGCCAGTCCGTTTCGTGCGCGGTCAGCTCCCTGCTGCCGCTTGTCTGACCTGTGTGCTCCCCCTCGAGCTGCGTGCTCTGGGGTGGATGTGGTGTCGTCACGGTAGTCTCTGCCCGACTGCTTTTGTATGACGGGCTGTGGTGGTGGAGGTGCGTGCCAGGGCCACTCTGGACTCCTGGTTTTGCAGCGTCGGGCTGTTCTCTTGGCTCCATATCGCCACTACCACCCTCTTGCTGTCCGCTGCCTCGTCTGTGTGCACGGCGCCGCTGCGCTCGCATGCCGTCTCCTGCGCCCGCATTTGCATCGCATTGTGGGGCTGTGTGCGTGCTGTGATGATGCGATGTGCCCACTCCTAGGACTCTCACGTGTCATATCCCAAAATATTACAAGTCCAACTCCGTCCTCCGTCCCCACCTCCGTACCAACTCCGGTACAATTTCCCCTTACGTACAACCCCTGACTCTCGGACCTCTTGTCCTACCCCTGTCTCATTGTTCCCTTTCGATCATATGACCTTTGTTCCATAATAGTATTAGTCTTACTTCCTCTGACCTGTGTTTCGCTTAGGAGCACAGCTCCGGTAATACTCGCGTTCCGATCTTGCTTACCAATCCCTTACACTCCGTTACTAATCCCATGTTTCCTCCGAAGTATATAAACTCCTAGAATTCCATCCTATATTCTTTAGTTTGAACATCAACTTAGATTCAGCTCCTCTCTTGAGTCTTGAAGACTCTCCTCCATTTCCGACTCGACTTCACTGTCCAACAGTGTTAAGTCTTACCTCCGACCCTCCGACTCTCCAAATCCAGGACTGACTCTGACAAGGGCGCAGCACATACGCTGAAGCCAAGGTCCCACACGCCTCGACTAACTCCGGAGTCCCGGAGTTTACTCGGAGTTGACCCGTTCTTAACATCGCGTGCACATTTTCATGCCGTGGTCCTCTGTCGGTGCTGTTTGCTGGGGTCGCGAGGCCTACGCCGTCAGTGCTTTGGTCCACAGTCTCCATGCCTGGTTCACTTGCTGCGGCTGCGCCTTCTTCAACTCTCCCGCGCGGCTTGTTGAATACATTGCTTAGGTAGTCGAAATACTCGTGAGCTGTCATTAAATGGGTATGGTCCCAAATGGATGACAGGGTGGTTATCACAATCATGTATTGCACTTCTGTGTCGTCGCACATCCACGTGGCTGTGTGCCATGGGTCCCATGGCCCATTTGGCTTCGTTTTGGTCCCATCGAGTAGTTCAAGTAGGTCTTGTACTTCCGCTGCTTGAAAAAGCTTCTCGTGGTAATCTGACCAATTCTGACCATCTGCTGCAAGGTCCAGAATGAGAAATTTCTTGCCATTCTTGGCTCGTGTCGAGTAAGGCATTTCTCCAAGCCTGAGTGAGTGAGCTCTTGTGGTCACTGAGGAGCAGCAGGGCTCATAACCTGTAGAATACTCAGTAAGTCACTATAATATTAAAGGTAAATGGTCCGATGTAAGTACTGCTTATGTAAGCAGGTAATACCAAATATGGAATCCTAAATCCAACAAATTAAATAGATGATGGTGGTCGGAGAGAAAACGAGAGAGCGCATTTTGGTATATAAAAGAGGAAATCACGTCAGCAGACAAACAAGAAAAGACAAAGTGTCGTACTCACTGTCAGTGTCCGGTGTCCTGCATGACATAACCTGCTGGTACCTTGAACAACTTAGCCGACAAAAGGTCCGAGTCGTAACATGGCGCCGGGGTGGCTCTGCTATGATAACATGATGTATTAATAATCAGAGCCACCACCTCACATGCCATATGGGGGGCATTTGTTGATTCTGGCTTGTTTGAACCCGACCAATTCCCCACACAACTCTGTCAGCAACTTGCTCAATTGCACCATTCGGCCATTGTACATTCAACAGAGAGTAGAGATGGGAGCTTCACATTTTGGAAACATGCCCACTCGTATCAGCTCGAAAACTGGTCTAGTCTCTAGCTCTCTAACCTTACTTTCAGCTGATGGTTGTCCATTCAGAGGTGCAAAGGAAACATGTTCACCGACCAAAAACCCAGCCCCCCTCTCAGCACAGAGGAATCATCCTACCCAAGTCTACAAAGAACAATGGAGGCAAAGTGCTGCGTTGCGACGGGAAAATATTGGATGATCCCCACCATGCAGATTATGTTAAAATTGGTGAGGCCTCATTTCAGCTACGTGGGCTTCATCTAACCATCATCCGACCTCTCCCTTTTTGCAGACCTCCTGCTTGACACACTACGAGTTAGTCAAGACACTGCTATATACCTCTCACTTACATGCAGCTACTAATTTGTTCCGATAGACAATTGAGCAATTCACACCTGACCACTTCGCGAGCCTTTTGACAGCACTTGTGGAGGAGTATCCACGATCTCACGCAAAGTAAGCAAGTTTAGGTTAGTGTAAATATGAACTGTCTTAACTGTTTGATTCATCATACAGGTTGACATACCTTGAGGAAGACAAGAAACTATTTGTCATGCAGCCATCCTCGGTACACGAGGCATTTCTCGTGGCTCTCACTCGTGCCATCTGCGCCTTTACTAGTGGTATCAGTCACAACAACTGCGACTACAATTTCGGTAGGAGCTTGAACAAGCCACTTTTCTACATCACACCCAATGGATTTAGCAGAAAGGTGATTCCCAACTACCAGCTTGTCATGGAGAACAACTCCGATGGTGCACCAGGATTTCCTTTGATCCCCAAGTGGATCGGGGAAGTAAGCTTCACCATCCCCCCCTCCTATACCCGCAAGCATCTCAAACATGTTGTTGAATCTCAGCTGACGGTCAATCTTGCTTTTATGATCAGGATTGAGGAGTCCCCCAAGTGGGCGTCCCCAAGTAGGAAACACACCCACGCGCAAAAATTGCACTCCCAACTGAAAAATTTGGTGCGTACAATGATTTCATCCCTGCCCTCCCAACAGACAGCTTGGGCCCTGTTGTCGTGGAAGAATTCACCTGGATTTCTGTTACATGCATTACCTTTGAACTATACCTCCATCACCCTGATGGTCCCCTTGTCGTCGATGATAACCTCCAAGACAATTACTCGGCGTGTGGGGTATGTATGTAACTGATGTTATTCCCCGCTTTCTTACATGTTCATAGACACTCTATCCTACTGTAGACATGAAAGATGTCGACCTCTTGCTCGGCAAAGCTTCCGATCGCCTCATACAGTCGCTCATCAGTGAGATAGAGGCGAGCCAAGAAGACATTCAAGCCATCGAATGAGTACATTAATCCGAAGCATGCTTGAAGGTTCTGTGGCACGCTGTGCTGCGAACCTTCTGATCGGCTGTGCTTACGGCCGTGTACGAGCATTATACGGAGTGGCATATGTCAGGCAAGCACGAACTGACCACCACAGATTCTTCTGGCCAAAAATCAAAGAATTGAAGCAACCAGTCGCCCTCCCAACAGGCATCCCGACCATCGGTGAAGAAGTGCAGTGGCTAGGAGAAGCTATGATGGTGCTTCAACAAGGTGGCAATGTCATTTACTTTGTCTTGTCCATGATTTCTCTCTGAGTTCGGCTGGACATAATCGTGTACCCCATTCATTTAATCATGTGAATTGATTATGTATGTGTGAAGCAGGGAGTGAATATACGATACACTAAGTAACACTAAATAATCCAACTCGACGGTCAGGTGGAAGGCTGTATGAAAACATGGCAAAAATAAATACAGTATTGCGGTGTGCCATCATGGCCGAAACGCGGTGCAACATAAATGTGCATCTGTAATGTCATAGGTATGGGACACAAAAAACGCGGCATGAGTTCCTCAAGTGCAATGCGGAATGCCAAAAAAAAACGTGGCACAAATAAATGTGCATCCATTGTGTCAGAAAAAAGTACAGATCGGCAGCCTCTTGCCATAAAGCACAGCACGCGGCGGACAGAAAACACGGCACAAATAAATGTGTGTTTGTTGTGCCATAGCCATAAAGATCTTCTCCAGGGATGCCGCCATTCTGATCGCCTTGCACCCTCGGTGCCGCCACTGCACCTTTGCCTGATCGGGATGTTGACGAACCACCCCGTGTGAAAAACAACCTCTGACGCTTACATAAGTATTTCTTGCCACAGTGAACCCTAGTTTGGTAAGTCATTCTTTCCTAATTGCCGCTTGCCGAATGCCGCCGCATCAACATCATACGCTTTCAACCAACCCACCGCCTGCCACATTCCCCAGCATGACTACAGGTATACCCCATTGCATCTCGCTCATCATAGCTCGTGTTTACATATACACTGTCTAGTCTCATACAGTGTCAATTTCGATAAATGGTCGACTTTATCTGACGGTATCTACATCTTGGCGAGAAACGCTGCTTACATTCCCAAACCCGTTCCAGTCAGCGAAATGCCTTTTCCTCATGCCGATGGATCATGGGGTCCCCATGAAATCAGTTTGTTGCCACAGATGTACGATCCCGAACATCCCTACATGTCTCACGTCCTCATCGATGGGCATGATCGCTTTCGTTTACCACGACTCATCGCCGCCCATTGATTATGCGAGGGTGACTTTTACCGGTATTCAAATCTACCCCAGCGCAGCTACATCAAAGTGACTGTCACGTCCACATGGAAGGGTGAGGTAGATTCCTACCGAGAGCACATCCTACGGTTGAACACAGAGCTCCAATCTACTGTCCCTGGCCCTTACAAGGCACCCCTCATCACTATTGCGCATACTGAGGACACTCTCTGGATGTTATGTCACAATGCCATGTCCTATCGTGATACCATGGAATATCTACGAGGGCTCCAGCATTTTGTTGCAGAAATTCACGCATTTTTGATCTGGGGAAACAAGCTACTCAGCAGGTCCCTTCAAGAAGCTAACACCCATCACCGGTTCTTCTGCGGTGTTTACGTTGCTTCTCTCGATGATTTCAGTCTAGTGTTGCCGCAACTCGGCTTAGCTCGGCTCAGCTCTACTTTTGCCGGCTATTCATTCAGCTCGGCTAACCTTTTTTGGTGAGTCGCCGCCACACGACTCGACTCAGCTCTACTAACTGCCAAGGTCGGTTATAGCCGCATTTTGACTATAACTGACTAGAGCGCGCTCTAGTCGGTTCGAACTGCATAAGACATCCTTCAAGTTGCTAGTACGTGACTACAGGTGAACATATGAACATGAGCTACACATCTGTACAACAGTCCCGAGCCCCAACCAACACCTGCAGCTGCGTGGCACCGCCTCCGACATACCAAGATATAAAAAAGTGACAAAATATTGTATGTGCACTACGGTCGGTGCAGTCTCGCACTGCGCCAAAGCGCGGGAGATTCAGATGTAGTAGTTGCAAATGGATTTCCCGGTGGTGTTTTCCTACACGAGACAGCAAATAGCAGAATATACTTTCCAGAATATGATCAATGTTACTTACACTATCCGGGGTGCCTTCAATTTGGTTGTTCTCTTGTGACCAGGAGTGAAGGCGATGGGCCGTGATGTAGGGGTAACCGTGCTGACAGCGGGTGTCGAGATGACGGAAGGGGAATCTGAGACTGGGAGGGATGAGAGGCTTGATGGCTGCTTTGTATCCACTGCATTCTCCAGGGCGATACGCAGGTAGCTATATTCCGGCTTCTGTGTAAAGGTAAGACTGTGTGCATGACGCAGGATAATGGCGAGTTCAATGGGAGTGTCATGAGCACTAGTATCTCGATCCGCTAAAAATTGCTGCTTGCGGTCGGATATGATCGGGAGCGGGGGACTTTTGTCGTCTGGGGTAAGCCACGGTAGCGAGCCATGATAAAGGAAGATGAGAGTGAATGCGAGGGACTCGATATCGTTGTGATGACTCAACTGCAGACCAAGATGACTATTGACGGAAGTGAATGCGGATGTGCCAACGAGAGGAAGATTTTCTTGCATTGGAATGTGGATATGAGACGATGGATCGCAGTACCTTTGTGCGATGCCGAAATTGATGAGGAAGATGGTATCCTGCTCGTTTCCAATGCCTGTCAAAATATTGTCTGGTTTGATGTCTTGATGAATGAAGTTGTGTGAGTGAATGTGCTCAAGGCAAGATATCTGTTTCAACAAGTCAGCCCGCAAACTAAAGACCCCTTCAAGTTGAGACTTACTAGTTGGAGTCCGATCTTTGCGACTCGAGAAAGACTGAATGAATCGGATGATTGCAAGAATAACTTGTGTAGGGATGGCCCAAGGCTCTCGAGCACCATGACGCGATAATTCCCTTCTCTCCCAAGCCAAACGGGTCGTGGCAACCCAGGCGTTGTACCACCATGGAGTGTATTCAGAACCCCATACTCATGTTCTAGATACAATTTAGGGCCATTGCAGGGCTTGAGCTTGACAGCGAACTCCTGGCCTGTAAATATGTCCTGTGAATGAAATACTGTGGCTGCAAACCACTAAGACAACCAACGATGAGCAGAATTGGAACGACATACAATACGAGCCACTTCCCAGCTTCTCCCCGATTCGATATCTCCCATCTACTCGAATAACCTCCTCCATTGCTGGTCGTGGGTAGTGTGTTGCCAGGCAATAGTAGCCTAGAAAGCCGTCAAAAGTGCAAGGTCAGACCGTGATGGAGGCTGACCCAAAAACGCAGGCACTGTGCGACATCATCACATCATTGCCACTCACCAAATTTACCGCCGCTTCATCTCCATGCATCTTCGTTCACACTCCTTGAAGTTTGTTTGTTGCAGCTGTTCGAGTGTCATGCACCATGATCCACCATCCGGTTTGGGTTGAGTCTTTTGGATTCTCACTGAACTTTTCCGAGGTATTCAAGTAGTAAAATGGCCCATGTAATAGTAGTAGGCACAGTAATGAACACGTATTCAAGTATTTGAAAATCTATG
>JBBPNN010000363.1:0-28351 GCA_038090935.1 Hortiboletus campestris
ATTCTGGTATTTCATATTTCATATTCAATTCCTGATACCAGATTCTAGAGCGGTCTATGACCTCATCTTTACGCTATCCATATTACTCACCATTATTAGATAAGTTTCTCTTATCTTTGGTCTAGACCATGACATCATTCTGTCATGAGATGTGATACACGTTTCACTATACGTTTCACATTCTGCTACATGTTTCATCTCTGATACGTGTTTTATCCCTTTATCTCTTACACGTTTTATCTCTGAAACATGTATCATGTACTTCAGTGTTTCATCACTGAACACCATAAAAGACATGGCTTAAGCCTGTCTGAATAGCGATAACATTTACTTTTGTCCTTCGCTTCATCCTCTCACTCAGATTCTCTGAGGATAACTATCCACTATCCTCTTTCTCTGAAGACGTCTCTATCAGTGTTCTACACTTGAGACATTCTTTGTTACCAACCTAGAATCTATCAGTGCATATCTCCCACTGATATCATTACCCTTCTTGCCCCTGTGTAATTGGGTTATCCTGATAGTCCAAAGCCTCTGAAAAGGCTACTCTGAGACCATGGCACCTAGTATCCCAGAGTGCCTCCTCTACTCCACAATGGAAAATATCTATGGAATGACTATCAGTATCTCTATAAACAAAGCTGAGTCAATGTGTCATGTGGCAAGCAATTCTGCCCCTCCAATATAGAGAAGACACTAATGCAACACATGTATCTACATTCAATTTTGGACTTCTATCAAGCAACTTGACTAGTGAACACCATTTGAACCACTTCATGGAAGGTACATGTATGTATGACCTCTGATGCCCACAGGTTACCTGCCATTCCCCATAACTATCTAGACTTTCAGTCACTCTTTGTTATGCTGATATAATGCATGGAAAGAGGAAGGAACATGCTGCTCACACTGCCTGTCTAAAGACTTAGCATTGTGGCAATACTCATGCATCATTTCACCATGACCACATGCAGCAATCACAAGCCCACAAGCTAACCATCTAATTGAATGCTAAAAGATAGTAGCCAATGTACTACCACTATCTTTCTCCCCCTCTAAAGCACCCAGAAATCTGTTGCTGGGACCATTCTTACCAAATGTGAAACCCACCCAAACCCCTCTTGAAGCAGGGTCTTCCTTTTCCTTGACCTTATCCACATTCCTCTGCTTCTCTTTCACCTCTGCATACTTGGCCATGTCCTCTGGCGATGTAAAGTCATCATAGTACCCGGTATCAATTTCCGAATCCAAAGCGGGGACAAAAGGTGCCCGAGTTGACCGTAAATCCTCCCATTTGGCACCATCGAAGAACGGATGACTCATCACTTGTGCTAGGGTCGCGTATCGGACACTCGAGTGGGATATAAGCCTGAGGTATAACATTTAGCAAAGTAAGACATAGCCGACATGGACACACCTCGTAACAGCATCCCACGCAATGTCGGTGAGATTGAAGATGAGGTCCTCTGGTTTATCGTATTCGGGTCGGCGCAACACTTTGGTCCAGTTTTTCAAATTGGTCCAGGTTTCCTCGGGAGTACCTCCGCTGAAAGGTGGGAAACCGGCTAAGAACTCGAAGAAAATGCATCCTAGAGACCAGTAATCGACAGAGTAGGTATATGGCTTCCCACGTAGGACTTCAGGCGCCATGTAATCCGGTGAACCCACAATAGAGTCAGCGTAACGTGGATCCTCGTGACGAATGGAACGATAAATGGAACGCCTTTCAAGCGTCGATCGATACACGACTTGGTTGTCTTTGACCTTGTCAAGCTACACAAATATGTTATGCGGACCGGACTACGCTTCGACTAGAGACCTACTTTGACTTTTAATGACTCAATTCGCTTTGGATTCAAGGCCCCGGTGGCCAACCCAAAGTCTGTGAGCTTGACGTGGCCGGTTCCATCGACCAAGAAGTTCTGTGCGCAGTTGTAATCAGCCGGTACGAAAAAAAAAAAGCCGACAAACCTCTGGTTTCAAATCGCGATGGATGTAGCCAAGCTTGTGCAGCTCATTGACGGCTACAAACATCTCGCTGATATAATACCTGGCGTGCTCCTCCTTTAGCACTCCTGAGTTGTTTAGAAGAGTCCGGAAGTCTCCCCCGGGTACGTATTCCATAGCAAGGTATACGTGCAGAGTGTCTTGAAATGCATACAGTAACCGCACCAACCAAGGCGTCTTGGTGGCTGTCAGGATATCCCGCTCGACGAGGACGTGCCGAACCTTGGCATCGACAGCATGATTGTGAACATCGCGTAAAGACGATAATGTATTGTCGACATACCTCATCCATCTTGTGTAGTGTCCGTTTTCGCATCCTTTTCAGGGCGCAAACCTCCCCGGTTTCCTGCTTGCGCGCGAGGAAGACTTCGCCATAACCACCCTGGCCTACCTGGGCTATGATATGGAATTGCTCTACCCGCAGTTTTGCGCGACGTTTCCTAAGCAACACCCGCTCGCGGCCACAGTACGACTTGAACTCCTTTAAATACTCGGCCGTAGACAACTGTCGTTTCGCAGTATCAGCATCGAAACGCGTTCTCCGTTCCTTCCGAGCAGCGAGATAGCCAAGGCTTTGAAAGTAGTAGTCGAGAAAGTCTGCGATCCTTTAGTCGACAGTCATCGTAAATGATCACCAGGAGACGCACAGAGTTGCGCAACGGTGGCTTTCCGCTTCACCTCTGAGGTTTCCAAAAGCTCCCTTTCCCAGAGCTGAAATCCAGACGGTTTTACGGTTGTCGCGGCCTTTGCAGTGTTCATGCTGATGTCGCCTTTCCAACCGTGGTCTCCCTTGGCGGTGTTCATGTGGAAGTCACGAAGACCAATGGTGATACTCTTTGCTGTATCCATGTGAATATCACGGAATTGAGTGTCTGAAGCCTGGCTAGTGTCTGTCATCAAGGATACTTGCCAGTTGTTATGTTTATAAATCAGATGGGGAGAATCAAGCTGCGATTGGGGATCGGGATTGGAACGCGATCTGCACGTGCCATCCTATGCATCACGTGACCTACACGTCGATAGTATCGCAGATTATCACACACGAGCGGGATTGGCAGAAACAACACGCGATGCGACATACGCACATCGACCTCACGTCGGTCCTCGCCCAGCCAACCCCTCAAGTAGACCTCCGGCTGCAAGCATACGAGGTCTCAACCGGAAACTTTCTCAAAGCCCTCACAAACTATACCAACCGCGCCATCGCCGAGATCACGAAACACAGAAATGCCCAGGAAGCTGACAAGAAAAGATTGGCTGAGCGGATACAGGCAGTGGAGACCGAAACAAACCAATGCAAGCTGAAAGAGATTGACCTGCTAGCTGGTATGTCACGAATCTTCCTCTTCATGAAGCCGTCCAGAGCGCGATTCGTAGTATTGGACAAGGAGCAAGAGGAGAAGCGTGACGCCGAACAATCCGTCGCCGCACTCAAACGTCAACTGGCTTCGATTCGTGAGACGTGTGTAACCATTGATTCCGAGGTTGAGCAGTATCGTGTCGCTGTTTCCAATCTACAGCGAGGTGTGGCTCTATCCTTTCTTCGTGTTACATATACTAATGAACTGGCGAATCTAGAAAAGGATGCCGAGCGAAACATACTGAATGAGCATGCTGCACAGCTAGAGCCAGAGCTTGCGGCGTGTGAGTCATGGCTCAAGTGCAACATCGAAGGCATCGAAGCGGACCAACTCCTCATTCGGTTCTCGCATATAGACGAAGTGAATGTTGACCGGGAATTCAGCTTCGTACTTGACGTCTCTACCCCGTCGTACAATGGTGAGTTCTCGTTTATGCACTCCAAACTGGTCTCACATGCATCGCTGTAGTTATAACGACGACTCCACCATTACCTGCACTTCCAATCCTGTTACGAGAACTCAATCAGACCGGTGATGTGTACCGATTTATCAAGTGTATGCGATCAGCGTTCCGTGATTTGCTGCGAGCACAGTCATAGTGTAAAACTTTTAAGGTTATATCTATGCACCGATATTCTTGTATATCCATCACTCTTCAACGTGATCAGCCCAACCAGTCTTATCTCTATACCCGCCAGCACTGCCAAGTTTTGTCTTGTTGCGTGATTTGCGACCACCCAACTCCTTGTACATTTCCCGCATTTCGACTTTGCCCGGCCGGGCCTGTTCTTCCACTCTCCACCTTTCCTCGTTGATTTCTTTGGGTGTCTGATGTCCTGAACGAGAAGGCGAAGCTCGTTCCAACGGGCTTGATGGCGTTGACTTGTTTGCACTCATAGATAGAAACGTTAGACGCTGAAGGAGGGTCAGACAAGGGATCAATAATATACAAGTGTGCAAACCCAATTCTGTTTCGACTCCTTTCTAGTCCACTTGCCCGAAGGCAGGCTTTCGTCATGGAAATATTCTTTCCGATAGTGTTGAAACCATACTTGAACAATGTCAACAGCCGTAGTGCAAACTACAATACCACTCACTATAATTGAGTGTCTGGCTCTTGTTCCATTTCCGCGAGACTCTCGAGCACGAAGCAAGATCTGATATTGAGAGCCATCGGAATATACGCTGCGATATTTGAGTGGGAAAGGCTTTTAGGGGGTCTGATGTAGAAGGCTTTGATGCCAAGGTGGAGCTCGGAGCATTTCGCGGATTCGCCCGTCGAGTGGGCGAGACTGGTCTGGAACTGGGCCGTGATGGTGCACGAGACCGAGCAGGTGTCCCGGGAGCGGAGGTCTTGCGCGATGATTTTTTAAACATATCAGATGGGCATCATGACAAACACTCACAACGTAAATAAGCTCTTCGTCAGAATCTTCGTCGGAATGGCGACTAGATATGACTTGCTTGCGCTCTGCCGCGAGCTCTGTGAGGGTCAGCGACCTGAGGACGTCCTGACGGAGGCTCATGGTGGTTGTGGAACAAGATGGGTGGACGGGCGAATCCACCCAATATGGCCGAGAGGGGACAACTCAAAGGCGAGAATGATTTCCTTTTCCGACTGCTGACTTATGTGAGGTCATCCACTGCATAGCCACAATAGCACATGCGTACGCTACACCGAGGTAAACAGCGACCAGACCCCCTTGATATACCCAACCACCTCGTCCGCGCCGAGCTTGCTTTCGCCAAAAATGCGGTCCACAAATGTGATCGGTACCTCCCCCACGGTGTACCCTAGGGCTCGTGCACGCACCATCATCTCCATCTGGAACACGTAGCCTCGCGATTGTGTAAGCGTGATAATATGCCGCAAGACGGGCAGACGATAGAGCCTTGATGGCATGTCGGTCGCGGTCGGTCAAAGAATTGGACGCACATACCGGAAGCTACCCGTCAGGTCACTGACCCCAGGATTGAGCACAGTCGCGGCCAAGAAGTTGGCTCCTCTCGAGACGAGCTTCCGTTTGAGATCCCACCCGTGCACACCACCAGAACATGTGTCAGATAGAGAGTGCGTCGGCGTAGACCGGTACCGTGTGCCCGTAACGATGTCCAGATTGTATGCCTGCTGCAACCTGAAATGCGGGCGTCAGCCACTTCCAGATAGCGTGTCGGACGAACGTCACCTAATGAATTGTGGTATGAATTTGGGCTGGTCAGATGAAATGAGAATCTAACAGCTCCAACGGTATCGCTGCACCTACATGGTGTGAAAAGTCGGCGTCCATGATGATGATAAAGTCCCCGGTACAAAAGTCCAGTCCATGGATATACGCAGTCCTACGCGCCGACAATTAGTCCACGCATAAGCGAAAGAAACTGACACGCGCACCCAAGCCCAAGCTTTCCGGGACGTGGTTTTAGAACCTGCGACGCGTTCAGCAAGGCACCAGAATGAACAAGACAAACACCCACGATTTTGTCCTCCCCATACACATTGGCGAGCTCCCTGGCTACTTCTTGCGTGCCATCCGGACTGGCGTCGTCCACGACGATGATCTCCCATGCTAGCTCACTAGACTCTTCAGCGGCCCGGTTCACACTTGTCCGCAAGCCACGCACTGTTCACGGAACACGTTGGCCAAGAGCCAGATGATAATAGGTAGGTTCTTGCGCTCGTTGTAGGTCGGCAAGATGACCGAGTACTTGTGCGTGTTGGCAGAACTGTATTGGCCTTGCATGTTCAATGAGGGGACACTTTCAAACGGGTTCATAAGGTGTGACAGCGGGTGACGTGTCACGGACACATGTCTTCTAACCCAGCCATCGACTCGGACACTCCAGCCATCGCCGCTGTGAGGGACCTGCTCAAGGAGACGGTCCGTATCGTCACTTCCGACAACCGTGTCTTCATCGGTACTTTCGTCGGTACAGACCAACTCCTCAACATATTGCTGGTCAACACCGAGGAATACATCCTCGGAACAGATACACCCGCAGGCAGATATGTTGGCCAAGTGATGGTTCCGTGGAGACTGATCATTCAGGTCGAGGCTCTCTGCCGGTCGCACGATGAGCAGGGAAAAAGACGTGAGCAAAACGGTGGGGGTCTCTATATTTGATGAGATTCAACCGCAAGTAATCGACGTCCTTGATTATCCCTTCAACTGATGATATTCACGGGGTATAGGTGCATCAGCATCTCCTGAATGCGATTTGTAAAGCAATCATCCACACTGCTCCGCGCGGAGTCTCCTAGTGTTTCGAGAGAACCGTAACCACGGTTGCGAGTCAGAGGAACCGCGAAAAGGTGGTGCGGACATCTAGTCTTTATACTTGTCTTTGTAGATCCACGCCATCCCAACGTCACTGATACCTTGTGCGACCTGGAATCACCCCTGAAGCCGTGCGTGACCTCACATGAGAATGGACTTACCGCAGCCCGATACCACTTTGCAGCCTCTTTCTTGTTCTTCTTGCACCCCCTACCATTGGCTAGACAAAAGGCTAAATCCTGCTGAGCATCAGCATCTCCTAGTTTCGCAGCAACCCTGTAATAGCTCTGCGCCACTCTTGTCAGAGCCTTGACAGGCAACAAGCGATCAGTGACGTACAACTGCCATCTTCTGGTCTTTCGCTACGCCCCAGCCCTGAAAGAAGCACTGTCCAACCTCATAGATGGCAAGCACCAGCTCTTCCTGTCATTTCGTGTGAGGAAGGCAACGTCACAGCACAAAGAATGGACAACTCACTTTAACACCTTTCATATCCAACCCCTCCTTTGCTTTCTCGAGGTCTTGTACCGCCGACTCGGCCGCCTTTGTCAACCACTTGAATCCACTCTTCTCGTTCTTCTCGCATCCCCAACCATGCCTTAGCGTAAGACCCCACATCAACATCCCAACACCACACCCGCCATGCTCCTTTGCGCTCTTCTCGAAACAGACAGCCGAGTCTTTCAGTTGATTAGCCTCGTGATATTGTATTCCCAGTTGAAGATACTCTTCGGGTGTCTGGGATTCGGCGGACGCAGGTCTGCTGGTGGCCGGCGATATGTCTGGAGACGATTGAGGGGATTGAGATGTCGGCGACGGCACACCACTGTCCAGCTGGTAGAACGAATACGAATTAGAGTACAAGCTTGAAGGTGACCCGGCTCTCAACGAAGGTGGATGGGAAGGGAGTGTGACCTGGCTTGGGGAGGCGAGTGAAGGAGAGGAGTAAACACCGTCTGGATGAAGATACGACGAGGCTGATGATGTGCTGGGCAGCTTGGTTGGTGTAAGGTGGCCAGGCATGTCGAGCTTGTCGGGATATACACCGGTAACAGGAGTGACAGGGCTGAAGGACACCGGACTGGGACTCGTCCTGGGCGAGTTCTGCCTCCGCGCATTCCGCTCGAGTACCTGTCTTTTCTGTTCCTCGGAGGACAGTATAGGTGGTCGACCTGGCCTTGAGAAGTTCAGTCGTGGCGAACCAGTCTGAGACACTACCAGCTGGCGCGTGGGACCGTTCCGCATAGGATCGTCCTGCGGGGAGGAGACCACGACCGTCGGTAAAGTAGAGGGTGGCGGCATATCAAGATCTTCGAGGTTAGTGTAGTTTAGAGCTGGCGGTTGCGTATGACCAGTGGCTTGCGGCCATAAGTCAGCTCGCGATTCGAGGTGTGTAGTAGGGTCGGAAGGAGTGTAGCTGTTGTAGTAATTCACGTGGCTGCTCGACGGCTGAGGTCGCTCAGGCTGACCGTAATTGTTGTCCTCGCCGTAGTAACCATCGTCACAGTCATCTACAGATGCGAGGAAGGACTTGGAATTCTGCCAGCTGGTATGCAGTGCAGTTATATTCGTCGCCGCGCTGGCTGCAGAATTTCGAAAGTTCGAGTGCAGTAACGGAGAATCCGGGAGGCGTTGACTGTCGAGGGGTCTCGGTGGTGATACCGCATAAGCACTGGGTGGAATCGGAGGTGCATAGCGAGGCTGGAGAGATTGGGGTAATATGATGCCTGCATCGGCCATGTTAGTGTGGGTCTGTTGCTTCGTCGCCCGGCGTCGAGATGATGTACGGCGAACGAGGGTGTCCAGGGGCGAGGAATGCAACAGCCTGCCTCGGCTTGACTGGTGCTCGAATCCAGAATGACCCGAAGCTTCCATGTCACAGTGAGATAGTCCTGGTGGGCATGGCGTTGAGACGCTACACACCTGAGTTATTCCAGATGTCTCATCCTCCCCGAGTTTGCATCCGGTAACGATGTTCGTATCCTGAGAAACTGCCCTTCGAAATGATGTCCTCGGTCGTTTCATCAGGGCATGCGGCGTCCATATTTATCTCTCATAATATCTAGTGTACAAAAAGTCCTTCGGCGCTACCTCATATACCCACTCGTCGACGCGGGGTCTGCCCAACCCGCAGTCCAGGATGTCTCGGCGTCCCAGGCACGATTATTTGCGAGCTTCCGGTCGTAGTCTTGACTACCAAGGCTTGTTCGGTCTCTTTCTTGGCAGCCCTGGCATTTTCATCAGTGGTCAGCTATCCCAGTGGCGACCTGATGATGAGACTCACTCTTCTCTTTGCTTCTTGATCTCGTTCTCCAGCTCGGCTCTCTTGGAGAATTCTCGGTCAGTTCTACGTCTTGAACTGCCATCGTCGAAGTTCTTCTCTCTAACAGAGTAGAACACAGAGCCCAGCTCAGCTGTGCAACAGTAAGCGATGGGCGTATTCCTTGGAACGAAAGTTCACGTTACCTAACCAATATGCATCGATGGCCGTGACCTGCGTCATATACTCCTTCGACGTGAGAATCAGTTCATGATATACAACATATGTTGGTGTGTCTAGACGAAAATAAGTTTTAGTGTTGGGGAAAGTGTGACAAAATACTTACATCCCAACCCATACAGTGCGCTGGTGGGATGTAGATGCGTCGGCATGCCAGTTCGGATGTTCACATATTCCCCAATACCTTTGACACGAGCGGCTTGGTGGAAATATCCAGCGGTAATTGCTTTCCTAGGGAGCCTGTTTGGCCGTGTCTCGGATCCCGATAAGACGGCAGAACACACCTTAAGATATCAAAGTCCGTTCCGCACGATATAATTTCCATTTTCTGGAACTTCATGATATCTTCAAGTTGCACGCGAACTTCCCGAGCTTTCCTGAGAAGCTTAGGATGTAAGAAATGGCGCGTGGCCCAATCATCCCGGAAGCTGTGAAACCCTTAACGAATGAACGCGACAATGTCACAAGTCACACGCACCCGTGGCTCTTCCACTGATTGAAAACGTTCAGAAGGGTTAGATGATCGCTTTCTGGTACGTTAAACTTCTCGCGAGCTGCATCTGCCTCCTCCATCCGCTCCTTTGGCCGGTAGAAGACACTAGGTACCGATAGCATAGAAACAATTGTAAGCATCTCTCCAGAACACTTGTAAGCCACGGAGGCGATCAGCATCTTCGCCATCGACGGTTCCATGGGGAAGTCAGACATTTTGCGCCCAACTGGAGTCAGATCTCCAACATTGTCGAGAGCTCCAAGGACCCAAAGCTGGTACATCGAGTTGATGATGTTTGCCTACATGCCCGTAAATACTACGTTTGGTAAAGGATCACTTCTGACATACCTGAGGTGGAGGGTCCATGAAATCGAACTCTAACAGGTTCTTGACACCTAGCGACTTCAGCAGTAGTACGGTATTGGCCAGGTTTGTTCGCTGGATCTCAGGTATGGTGTTGGGAAACATTTCATTTCGGTAGGCCATCTCTGTATACAAGCGGTAGCAGAAGCTACAAACGATTGTCAGAAAATCATTTCAACCAGTCAACCCATGATTGACTGACCCACTGCCCGTTCGGCCTGCACGGCCGGTACGTTGATTCGCGTTCGCCTGGCTCACAGGGGTGATCTGAAGGGCATCCATACCGACTTTCGGGTTGTATACTTTCAGCTTGGAATACCCCGAGTCCACAACATACAGAATACCGTCGACTTCGAATTACATTAGTGCATGGCAGACAGTACAGAAAACAAAAACCTCACCTGTCAGCGATGTTTCAGCGATATTCGTGGCCACAATAACTTTTCGGCGGCCATCGCTAGTAGGCTCAAAGATGCGGGCTTGCAAGTCAGCCGGCATCTGAGAGTAGATAGGTAACACCGCCACAGGTGGTGGCTCATCCAATTGTGCAAGCCTCTCTGCGGGGATACCGAAAATAAGTAGACAATGATCTGAGGAGATGATACTAACCTTGTACGACTTGACAAGTAACTTCTATATCTTCTTGGCCAGTCATAAAGACAAGGATATCGCCGGGAGGTAACGAAAGGTGAATCTGGAGGACTTGCTTGACAGCGCCGTCAACGTAGTCTTCGCAGGGGGACTTCGAATGAAATATTTCGACTGGGAATGTACGACCGGGAATGGTATACGTTGGGGCATTTCCATAGAACCCGGAGAACTAGTTTCATCATTTGAAAAGCGGTTCAGCAACGTGGAAGATCTCAACTCTCACCTTTTCTGCGTTCATGGTTGCGGATGTAACAATGAGTTTTAGATCACGGCGCCGTGAGAGGACTGGTAGGCTTTCTTAGTAGTAGATGCCACTATGTGAGGTAATAAACTTACTCTTCTTCAAAAGACCCATAAGAACATCAGTGCTGAGCGATCGCTCGTGTGCTTCGTCGAGAACGATGACACTATATCTATCCAAGTCACCTTCGTTTAGGGACTCTCGTTGCAGTACGCCATCCGTCATGTCTAGAAAACAGACACTGTTGGCTGAGAATAGTGTATATGAAAGGATGCCCACATTTAATTTTTGTCTCTGACGATGTGCAGTCTTCAAATCGAATCGCATAACCAACGAGCGCACCAAGTTTACACTGTGGTACTTTAGGCGCAAGAAAACCCGAAAATCGAGTGACATACCTCCATTTCTTCAGATACACGCTTTGCAACGGACATTGCAGCAACGCGACGGGGCTGCGTGCAGCCGATAATGCCGAAAGAAGTATATCCGTCCTCATAAAGGAACTGTGTTAGCTGTGTAGTCTTACCGGAACCCGTCTCGCCGACGACAATGACGACTAAATTAAGTCTTGTCATTAGGGTTGCAGACCACTAACTGGAATATTGACCTTGGTTCTCCCGGATAACTTTCAGTAATTCTTCTCGACATGCGAATGCGGGTAGATATTCCCTTTGTTCTTTCAGAGTCCTACTTTTAGCGAACGAGCTGACCCCGGCCGTCGTCTTCAGGTGGCTAGCAAACTTCGAATCTCCTTTGTAGTCCTCTTTTTCCCCAGAGGCAGCCGCTTTCTCTGATGCAGCTGTTGATGTGCAGAACGGAAAAAACTGCGTGAATGTCCAACTCGACAAGCGTTGGAAGTGTGAAACCGGAAACGTACCTTCGGCCTCGGCTTCCTCGTCCTTGACCCCCATGATATTCCCCAGCGATGTTCCTCCCAGAGAAGCAAGCTTGGCGGCAGCTTTCGCGCGTTCAGCTTGTTCTCGTTTCTCCTTCACAAGGGCACTGCCTTTCTTGGAGAACACGGCCATATCGCTTGTTGGATCCTTGATAGGATTGATAGGTTCTAGCTGTTTCGTGAAGACTGTCCTTCCGTCCAGGAACGGCGGCTTCAAATCGTGAATGATGACATGAACGGTTGATTCCGACTCGTCTTCGAAATCAAGATTGAGTTCCTTACGAGTGGCGACACCTGAAGTCACCATTCGGTTAGCTTCCCATAGGTCGTTGTCAGCGTTCTAGACGATGGTCAGTTAACAGCACCATGTTTGGGGATATCGCTGAGTACGCACATACTGGGCCTGCCTGGCCGAGATTTTTTTCTGCGTTTAGGAATCAGTATAACCGACCTCAGAAAAAAAAACGGGACTGACTCGTGCTTTTGTCGCGATCTCGACCTCCTTGATAACGCTAAGATTCTCGTATTGGGCAAGATAATTGTGTTCCTCAGCAACACCGCCTTCCTCAGCGCCACTGTACCAGTCTCGATCCAGCCTGATCTGTTCCTGTTCCCACTCTCTCATGTCGACACCAAAAAGACCGTCGTCCTCCGGGCTCCGCCCGCGTGGAATCCGAGGCGTTGGAGCGTCCCAAGTTTTGTCTCTGGCAGTTCCCCATCCCGAACCGTCCCCGTCCCGACTTCGTCTGGGAGTCGACTCCCATCCAACATTAGGTACACGGACGCTTGGTGCATCCCGGTCGCGGTCACGACTGCCTCGCTGAGTACGCGGCGTCGAATCCCATTCTCTCCCAGAGCGACCTCCCCATCCTCGATCATCTCTATTCAAACGGCGCTGGAAGTCCCAAAGGCCTTTTGGTCCGTCGGGCTTGCGCCCCTGCGTTGCGGAAATACCCTCTGAAGCACCGGATGAATCGAGGGGTAAGTATAAACGGTGAGTATGCTGACCCTTTAGGTTATCCCTTTTCTTCCTGTATTCGTCCAGTCTTTGTCGGGCGGTCTCAGAGAGGCCACCTGGGTTGGAGGGGGTCTCTTGGCCCCTCTGTCGAGACGTACCACTCCGCGGGGGAGGTAGACTCGGAACTAGTAATACAAATTAGTCGCTTAATATAACATGATTGAACCGCATACCTTTGAAAACTGTGTCATCGCCTAGCCTGGACCTCTTTCGGGGTCCATTTTCTGCATTTTCCTGGTCCCTCTTCTCCTTAGCTAGGTGATCTAAACCTAGAACAGAACTGCGGGGGGTTGGAGGATCAGCCGGTTTGCGAAAGGTATGTCGCTGTGCAGAATTGTGAGCAGGCGACGGGTGAATGTAAATTTAACATACGACGTCGCTTCTTATGAGGCCTTCTGGACCGCGCATTTCAGGTTCAAATTTGTCGTCAGAGTCGTTGGGTGAAGCCATCGTTGGCTTTGTTGAGTGATGTGGCCGCCTCTGAGCACTGTAGAATTCAAAGCCACGCAGGAGCGAGGAGCTTACGTCAGCATAAATGAGACTCGTCACAACTCGCAAGACTCGATTTACATAAATACTACGATCTATATTCCCCGGAACAGAGGAATTGATCGTCCAGTACATTTTTGGATACCTTGTCGACGACGCCCGAGAAGAAGAAGACGTCCTCACAGTGGCCAATGACCTGCTCAGCTTCCTCGGACGAGATCGTCCAGACGACGTACAAAAACTGATGGCCTGGCTCCGCGACCTGCTTTCTGAACAGCTGGCCGCGCGTGCCCGGAACAGCACTCGCTCAAAGTTGATGAAGTTGGACAAGGTCGTCGGTCTAAGCAAGGTCGGCCCGGTATCGACCTCGAAAGCATCAACAAGGGAAAGCGAGTACTGTGCTGCGATCGACGTGAAGCGTGATATAAACATGGTGTGTGTTGCGCACAGGGCATCCCGCGTCGACGTCAGGAGACTTGAGAAACAGGAAGCTAAACTCAAGGTGTGGGGCTGGACTTTGTTCGGTGGAATGATGGAATGGAGGGTTGATGCGTCTTTCCTTTTCTTTGACAGGCCAAGATCGAAGAAACGTGCGCGTAGAGATCTGTACGAAGGGTCCAATCTGCTCGATCAGCATCGCAAGCAGACGAACTCCGCTCTCTCACAATACATGATGTCAAGGATTCAGCTCATCCCATTGTATACCAGCAAAATTACGAGGAAATGTTTATAAAGGTGAAGCCGTGCCTACCACGCCTGTATAGATTCCGACTCGGACGTGACACCCGCGAACGCTAGATCAATCCCATCAAAGCTGCTGCCGCCGCAAAGAACAAGAGCAAGGACATCTTCCATCTATCGATGTCAACTTTGCTTCCAATCGTATCCTGTATGCACGTCATTGCCTGGCGAACAGTCTCCTTATTCAGCATGCGGCTAGCGCTTGCTCGAGCACTATTTATCAAGGTGTAGGTGCCGGAAGATGCTATCCCTATCTGTGGTCGACCAACAGGTTGGTAGCCAGCTTTGTTGTCGCTTGGCGAGCCTTCCAACCATATCGATTTGAATGCTTTGGCATGGCTTGAGGACTATCTACAGGAACACTCCTCGTTGTATTACACGATCGTGCATTCGTCTGAGTTTAGCGCCACTCATGACCGCTTCGGTTTGCTCACCCATGGTACTTGCAGCGATGCAGTTGCAACTAACATCATTCACCAACATTCTGTGCGCCTAGATTATTATAAAAGGTATGTGATAGCATTTTGGATAGAATCGTTTGCCCTTCACTTGTTTACCTCGATCAAAAACTTTACCCAGTTCTACTCTACCAAGTCGGAACGTGATCGGAACTTACAGAAGAGTACGAAACACAGATGGAATATCGCGAGCGTTTTCATGCCCTGACGAACGCGTTGCAGATTCCCGGACGCTGAAAAAATACCGCCACCGTTGCTCCAACTATCAGGTGTTAACTTTGGATATAGGGCAGACTAGATTCTTCATCGGTGTCGACGTCGGCCTGGATTTTCGAATTGCCGTGGCGGGTCCAAACGGAGCAGGAAAGTCGACGCTGTGAGGATCCAAGATCCTGTTTCGTGTCCGAGGATGCTGATGTGTATGTTAGAATCAAGCTACGGACTGGAGAACTAAGACCTCTGAGTTGGGAGCTCAAAAAGAATGGTCGCCCACGAATGTAAGGTTCCAAGTCTCTCTGGGGACTGGAGCTAAATGTTTCTACGCAGAGGTTACTTTGCCCAGCACCACGCCGACATGCTTAATCCAGCAATGTCGCCCGTTCAATCCTTGGCATCCAGGTTCTCTGGCAAAACAGAACAAGAACACAGAAATCGTATCTGGGCAACTTCCAGATTAGTGGCATGACAGGGTAAGGTTTCTCTGTTGTTTGCACCACTTCCGTAGGATGGGGCTCGATGAGCTCTTCCGTTTGACGGGTTGTGGTCGATCTGCACGATAACTGGAGGTCAGAAATCGCGTGCGGCGTTTGCGGCGCTCTCGTTGATGAACCCGCACATTCTGCTGCTCGACGAACCCATGAACCATCCCGATATCGAGGTCCGTCTTTGACCGTTGCGCGTCCACCTTGCATCTTTGAGTAGGGGCGAAGCATGCGCGCAAAAACTAATGGACAAACGCGGGGTCCTGATGCACCGATGGACTCCTGGAATGGTGGTGTGATCATCGTGATCTCGCACGACGAACGGTTCATCACCAACGTGGCAAAAGAGGTAAACGCGTTCTCGTTTCTCGTCGCCGCGTATGGGCGCGATGTACTCACTGAGACGGCTGAACTAGCTCTGAGTGTGCGCGGACGCGACCGTGACCAAGTTCAAGAGTGATGTGCAGACAAGGTGAGTGTTGGGGTCGTCCTGTGGTTGATTCTTCGGGTGGTGACTATCGTTTTCTTTTCTGACATCAGAGTCTGAGCGTGAGCAATATCAAAATGCGGCCGTGAATGCCAGCGATATGATTGCATACGTATCATCACCCACTGGGGCATTATCTACTACGACGCCCAATATGTTATGTTGTTGCATACTAGTCGCTGTGCTGCTGCTCTGCACTAGGGTAGCGTTCTCTTGCAATACCTGGTAACGTCCCATATGACCGTGAACAATGTGGTTCTGCAGGACGAGTACTAGGCCATCGATGGATGGATCCAAGACTATTGATTTCAATACTTATTGAACATCTTTCTTGGCGCAAACGCGAATGCGTGATCACGAATAAGTAGCAGATCCATAACGTAGAAACATTTTCCGACTCCACTACGAGAAATACCGGTTCTTTCCCCTGACATCTGCATACCTGTCTGGTTTTGGTGGCTTGCCATACAGAGGCTCGTCCGTCTCTGCGCGAGAATGATATTGATTGTACAGAGCTTCGATGTGAGGAGAATATACTTACCGAGGAGATCCTGATATATTCTTGAAACAGTTGGGTTCCATTCGCCCCTCCACATGTGCGCGCCGCCACCAGTGGAAGGATCCAGATTATATTTAGCCATAAACCCTCTTACCGAAAAGCCAAAGCGTTCATCCGTTTTGAGGATTGGGGCATCAATAGGTGATGTCTGAGGAAGTAGTAGAACCGTGTAGCGATGATATAGCGTACCCTTTTGAGGGTGCGGTGGTATGTACTTCGTATGGTTGTTTATATTGGAGATCAGTGATGGGGAAGCGGCTGACATAGGGATGTTGGGTCTGAAGAGAGACTAGTCACAACTATCGGATGAACGTCAATATATGGGCTACGTACTGCAACCAGTGGAGGAAGGGTTGATACGTGTTGTTTGCTTCGTCGGGTACATCTGCATCTTGGTGAGACGATGATTGATATTAAAATTTGTGTATTCGGTCACCTGGATCCACCATGATTAACGTGTATAAACGCTCGTCCACGTGGAATACATCTTTGTGGAGCCTGGGTGGGTCAATAGTCTTGTTTCTTTTCAGAAAAGCGATAACCTCGAGGAGAGAGAAACGGACCTGCTCTGGCAGTAGATAAACCCCCGGCTCCACGAATCTGTACTTTGGCGGTGTTGACGTCACCTTCGTCTGGTGCTCCGGAAAGGACACGCGGAGGTCAAATGATGGGTGAAACTGGGGAACTACGTCAGGTACGACATGCATTTGGTGAATGCGTTCCATCTAGGGGAACAATGGGTTTGAGTCAGTAGGGGCAGTATCGGACGACGTACTAAGAGGTCAAGTGCGCCCTCCTTCCTCCAGCGCTGTTCGATAATGTGCTTATCCACCGTCTTTGCCATGTCCGCTAGAACAAGCGTCGTGCAATCAGGGGCCCACCAGAATGCAGTGACTGAAAACCGTTGACGTACCCATCCCGTTTGCACACTTCCACTGAACCTCAGGGAAGTTTATCTCGCTCTGAATTTCAAGATAGGTTAGCCTTTCTCCCATCCGCTTGATGGCCACTTGGTCCGGTTCGGGTGCCTGCCTGGCGGCCATCAGCGAAGCCTGAACATCTTGCATCTCCAGTTTCAATGCCTCTGAGTCCGACTTGATGAACGCCAGAGCCTCATCAAATGCGGGAAGAACCCCGTATGCGAGAGGCCTTTTCCATTCTCGCGGCTGTTCGAGCGAAATTCGTGGTCGACGCGGCTTGAGCGGACGGGTCCGCCGTTTCTTGACAGACGCGTCTTCAGGAACTGATGTTTTTAAGGAAGCTGACTGCAGGGCGGCGGTGGTGCTAAAAAGCTTGACCGATTGGGTGTGAAACCTCCGCATTCCGAACATGATGAACCCAGCGGAAGTGAGCGTACCGTAGTACACTAGTGCTAGGGCTGGCGTCGACACGTCCTTTCGGTCTCCGCACCAATTACGTAAAAGTTGGCGTGGACTGGTGGCTTAGCGGATGTGCCACCTGGGCGGGCGCCAACTCGAGTGTCGAGTCGCGGGTTCGATTTGACCCCAGCGCCTTCTGCCGTGCGTCTGGGACTATGTGGTTTAGGTGGTTGCCAGATGCGGCCCGTTGTGCCTCTCAAAAAAAAAAAAAGTTGGCGTGAGCAATTTCCAGTTTGCCCAAGTTAGAGTCAGTACATAGAAGCTTCAACCCGCCACATTGCATTGTGCCACTCGAGCCTCGTGTACTTACCCACTTCGTATCTGCCAGTGTAGGATGATCCGTGCCAGACAACCTAACATGTCTGTTCTCGATCTGCAGGCCTTCGTTCCCAGCACTCTTGCTGACAGCGAGGGCCTCACTGCGGCTTTGAGGATGCTCGAGTCCTGTTTAGCAGGACCAGGCATACCTCTGGACCTGATAGTTCAGGACTTGTGTGCTATCCCTAACTTGTTCGAATTCATCGTCTCTGGTGAGTCCCCCGTGCTCGTCTGCCGGACATTGCTAGTATCTGACTTATGTCTAGCCTTGCCAAGCGGCGCGAAAGGGCTGGTGCACAGAATTTTGGACACCTACCCAGCTGATCCTGCGCTTGTCGAAGCTTCATCTGCAAGTATGCTGCTTCGGAGACTTTCATCTGTCATATCTGTTTTACCTCCCGACCTCCTTCCCACTGACACCATCCGTCGTCGTATTGTGCAGCATCGAGTCTATGTAGAGGATGCGTTGCCAGTCCTCTCTTTGTCATGCTCTACTGACTTTTCGACCTCTATCACCGCCGGCGCTACTCCCGCAAGCGCTTTAGTGGATCCCGAGTACAACGGCGAGGAGTTCTCGGGGTTCTCCGTGCGCAACAAGAGACAGAAGGAATCAAAACGGAAGTATAAGAACACTCCTTCTACCATTGATGTGGCGCCATTCCATAAGTTAGCAGTCAAGGTTCCTTTGAACAACGCGGAGGCCTCCCGAATAGCATGCGAGATCAGCGACAATCTCAAGATGATCTTGAAAGTACGTCGAAGTTTCCCTGTTTCAAATGTGCTGCTTGACATATTCACAGTTCTATCTTGAACTCCTCATGGAGCCATTTCTCGAACAGCAGTTGAGAGCTGCATATGTCTCGACAGGTGATGCCACGACTGTGCACCCTCCTGTGGCCCAGGGAAACGAGGTCGTTGAGGCTGTCGAGCCAAAGCCGTCTGCGTATCCAAAGGTTCAGCCTATGAAAGCCGCCCTATATTTTGAAAACGCAGACGGCTTCGGGGAGTGGCGCATCATCATCGGAACTGACGCAACAAAGAAATTACGGGAGTTGGCAAAGGGAGACAGAAAGAAATGCGCTATTGTAGTGAAAAAGATCAAGTACGTCGCGTGCATGCTGCTGTTGCGCGAATTGACTGTTGTGATAGGCAACTTTCGAACGGGCATTTTTCTGACGACAATCAGAAAAGGCTGAATGGTTCCTCCTCCTCTGTAATCCCTATATTTGAAGCAAAAATGCAGCGGGACCTTCGGCTCGTCGTACGTCTCTCCTTGTGGTGACAGTGAATGGCTATCCACTCCCGGACAGTACCAAGTCGATGTTGTCCCCGACCATGATGGGGAGGTGAGTTTAACGTATACATATCCGAGCCTTGGTTTGAGATGCGTCTTTGCAGGTGGATCGACAAGGTATCAGGTTTCGAACATTCCGTTCCTTTCAAATACAGACTTATCGTCCCAGTCATCAAAATATATGGTATATATACCCACACGCAATTGAATCGCATCTGGGACGCAGTGGGACAACAACTTGCGGGAAAAGGCAAGGAATATCGTCGGCGGTCAGATTTGTTTCCGTCACGACATGAAAAATAGCTCACGTTCTCGCTGTTTGTAACAGCTGCATTTTCCGAAATCGTCCTATACATGCCGGTGGTGACGTCTATCTTCCGGCGTGCTTCCCGCCAGAGAGTCTCCAAAATGACGCCAAACCTGCCCAGCTTGTTCTCTCTGATGAAGACATGGGGGAGGTGTGTCTGCAAAATTTCATCCCCTGATCGTGATTCACATATTCCTACAGCTACATTCCCTTCTCGTGTACGTAAATTCTTTCTTTTTTCCAACTAGCCAGAGTCTAAAGCGTTGTACAGTCTCGAGAAATATGTCACCTTCTCTCAAGTATGTCTATCGCCAACCCTCCTACGCGAAGTGCTGATCATCCTTTGCAGGCATTTTTACACAGTGCGCATGTTCTTGCATACGATGACCATGTTTTTAAATACTTGACACCGCAGGTTTGATCGTAAACCAGGATGTGCAACACGTCTTCGAACTGACGTGAGCAACCTCTGCATTCCAACTAGCGCGAATTAACCACCCGTGCGCAGCCCACAGGAACGTAAAATTTTGGAATGCACAACTTCGTGCTATGTTCTGGGAAGAAGTGGTACCGGGTACGATAGATCGGACAACTGGCATGAACAAGTTTGGCTTACTCCTCGCCTAGTAAAACGACAACGATGCTCTTCAAGATGCTTGGAATTCAACGGGCATGGGAAATGCAGATGTCCGGTATGCCAAAGCCACGTCAGATCTTCGTAACCAAGTCTCGTGTCCTGGCAACAGAAGTCCAGAAAGATTTCACGAAGCTACTCGAATCTTTGGCGTTAGCCGGATATTCTCTTGATGATCTCAAAAGGATGCAAGCTCGGAACACAGAATCCGGGTTGGTGGATGCCGACGACGAGCATCAAACCGATATCCCACGGAGGTACAGTGCATTAGAAGAAAATCACTTCCCTCTGTTCGTGACCTTCGACAAGGTAATTTTCCATCTCGAGCAGTATTCCAGTAGCTCACTCTGCTGGTCCTAGCTCGCGAGAATGATTGCCGCAGATGTTCTAGGTGGCGATGACCCTGAAGCACAACGTCTTGCAAAATTGTTCATCAACACCGATGAAATTCAAGCTCAAGATTCGTTCGTGACATATGATGTTTTTGCTCGGACCTATTGGCCGCACTTCCCGCAGCCGTTGACAAAAGGCCTTGGTGCGTACCTAGGGTTTCTCATACCAACGAGTTCAGCTTAATTAGTTGGTTGTTTCATAGAACCTTGGCTTGTCTTTTCAGAGTTTATGGGTGTGTGGTCTTGATATGTGGCGAGTTTGGAATTGCTCAACTCCATTGTAGGTATCATCAAGGGATCCGAGAAATCGCTATCATATTCTGATGGATTCCTTGACGAGGAGGCATACTGTAGCCTTCCGGCTCGTTCCAACCCTACGTTTGCAAACCAGAGGCGAACACTGTATGCGATTCTCGAAGCGTATTGCAAGCTTAAAAAGGAACGTCGTCAACACGACGTTGCGGACCGGACGCATGCGATACTCAAAACACTCCTGGGAGGCACCCCGTTAAGAGGCCAAAAGGTTGACTATCTGTATGTCTACATGCTCACTCGATGACAAGGTTGCTTTTCGCTGAACGGTGTGTGGCGCAGCTACATCGATGAAGCGCAAGATAATCTACTTATCGATGCACTCTGTACGCTCCTCACTGCTTTGCTGTGTTTCAGAGTGTGACGTTCGTTGTAGTGTTGAGGCTCCTCTGTCGGAATCCCGAAGGCCTTTTCTGGGCAGGCGACACTGCACAGACCATTCCAGCAGGAAGCTCCTTCAGGTTTGATGATTTGAAGGCTTTTTTATATCGTATCGAAGTATGGCCTAATTTACTGTCGAATGCGGCTGAAACTTATTGTATAACCATCACCTCACAGCAAGATCATAGCAAGCATCTGATACAGGATCGCTCAATCACCGACCCTACAGCATTCCAACTTGCCATTAATTACCGTTCCCATGGCGGCATTGTGAACTGTGCACATACCGTCATCGAACGCATTACACGATTTTGGCCTGATGCAATTGATCGTCTCCAGCCGGAAGAAGGAATCGTTGACGGTTTGAAGCCAGTGTTTTTCCGTGGTTGGGATGAGGACACTGTTCGACGCGAACAGTTTCCATCTGGCGCATCGTGTGTAGATGTCATCTTTTTGTTGTCCATCTCTGACATTCTCTTGAAGGGGGAGCTGTATTAAATTTTGGAACCGGCCGCGGCGATGTAAGTATATGATACATGGTGAATCACGTACCATGATTACATCATTTTCCCAAAGGCATCCTGGTACGAGATGACGAAGCAGTTGAGAGACTGAAAAACGAGGTCGGGAAGATCGGTGTGATCATGTGAGATGACGAAAGCAGCAGTTTCTTCGCGGCGTAAATTCATCACTTCTTCTAGGACACTCTACGACAGCAAAGGTCTTGAATTCAATGATGTAAGCCTCCAGGGATATTTCAACTCTATGCAAAGCTGATCGTTGGATGCAGGTTCTCTTATATAACTTTTTCGAGGACTCTCCCGTCGATATCTCACGTTGGCGTGTTTTATTGAACCATGCCGAAGGAGAGGTCGATGGTCAAGATCTGGCTAAAGTGCACGCACCGTCTTTTGGAAGAGATGAAGGCCGTTTTGCTGGGGTATGCAGCGAGGTATGTGAATGAATCCGGATGTTCGACAACCTCTCTCTGACGTTATTCGTAGTTGAAATTGCTATACGTGGGCATCACCCGAGCAAGGAAGAGCTTGTGGATCTTGGACAAGTCTGAGAAAAGCGAGCCTATGCGGGTGAGGGAACACTCTTCAATTTTCGTATTGACGTCACTCACACCGCGACAGATGATCTGGATTTCGCGCAATCAGGTCCAACACTCTACGCCTGAGACAAATCTTCCACACCTTGATGAACCTTCAATCGCGGAGAAGGAAGAATGGAAATCATTTGGGTACGACTTGTTCAAGCATAAAAGATACCCCCAGGCCATGCATTGTTTTGCTAAAGCTTTGTTGCCACGTATGGTGGCTATATGTGAAGCTTTCCACCTTCGAGAAATGGCTCGCGCAAAAGTCGGCGTTGCGCCACGGAAGGCTCAGCAAGACGCTTTTCTTACTGCCGCAGATGCCTTCTTGGCAAGCGGAAACGATGCACCGCGGGGAAAGGATAAACTCCAGTATTATCGCAACGCTGCAGACTGTTACGTGCGCGCTGAGGATGATCGGAAGGCAGCAGATGCATACCTTGATGCTCAGGAGTACGACCTCGCTGCACGGCGCTTTCGGAAAGTCGGACTTTTCGACAAGACACTTGAAGTCCTCCACGAGCATTCTAAGAACATTTCCTCGGAATCCTCAGATGAACTGTACAACGTGTGCCGCTTATTCTATTGCAGCAAGCGTGATGTCAACAGGTGCTTGCCTCGTGACTGCATATGCCGCCTCACTTGACTAACATATCTGTGCTAGACCACGTTTGCCGCTGTTCCCGTCGTTTGAAGAAGAACTTGAATTCCTTGAGAGCTACGACCTCGACTTTGCCCGGGCTACATTATTGGAGAATCACGGAAGGTATCTGGAAGCAGCTGAGCTTCATTTGTCAGAGAACCGGCCTTTCGACGCAATCAGAGACCTCTTGAAGGAGAGGGGTTCACGCGACGCAACCCAGAGGGCCACTAAAACCGTGCTAGATGGCTTGTGGCGTCGGTGCTCATTTGGTGTCACGTCAAAGGAAGTGGCAGCCGACCGAGACGTCGGTGAACTTCTGAACTTGGCCGGTCAACTACCCCTCGATTTCTTGGATCCGTTGGACCATCACGAAGTATGCCTCTTTTTTGAAGAGGTCCAGGATTATGCTTCTTACTTGTGGACTACTCATAGGTGTCCATGTTTCGGGCCATCGCACGGGCGGACCTAGCCAGCCTCGAAAAGCTGTCTCACGTGTTCATCGAGGGACAGAAGAACGCGGCAGCGCTACTCGCACTTGATCATTTCTTCGGTCGCTTGCCGGTACTCAAATCTCATACACTTCTGGAGATGTCACTGTTTCTGAACAAATTTCGAAAATACGCCCGCCTTGTCCACGACATCATCTATCACCCCGATCCACTCAGTGCCACTTCTATCAAACGATTATTCTGCATTACAGAAATATCTAACACCGAGTATGGCATGGAACTTGGCTCCTTCCTTCATAGTTCAGTTACCGGCGATCGTGATGGGCCGATGTACCTTCAACCTTCTGTTGTCACCCTCTCTAAAAGAGAGATGGTCGCAGCGCTGCAGAAGTATTTGGCGGCGCACCTATGCGAACGAGTCACCGAAGAGAATGAATTGTGCTGCGATGCGAGGGTTTTCTCGCAGTGCTTGACATTCATTGTTTATGGACAGTGCAATCGCCACAACTGCCCTCAAGAGCACGTCAAATCCGCGGATCTGGACTCTAAACACTACAACCTTCGGATCGGCATTCATCTGCAACAGATCTGCATCCTTCAATTAATGTACTCTGTCAACCCACACCTTGACAGGAGGAGCTGGTATGTAGTGGTCTATTCTTGTTTCGTAAGCGACTTATTCAAGACCGTCGTAGCATTCTAGACTGGCTCACTCACCTTTACGAGGCCTTCCACCCCCAGTCCCATATTCAAGGCTCAACCGCTGACCTGGACCTGTCTATGATACCTTGTGCTCGTGAAAGTATAGGCGTCATGAAGCACTGGGTGCGGGATGCACTTTATACCCTGCGTGCAAGCAATGACCGCCCGGCTTTTTTGACGACCGTGCTGAAGTTGACAAGCCTCATTTTCATGTTTGATGAATCTAGTGCTCTCAAATGTATCAAACAAGCTCATTTCAATGCTCGTCATGCCAGGGTGCAAGAGTTTGTACATTCAGATGGTCGCTATGTTCTCGAAGACATTGTCAACCTTTTTGATGGCACCCAGCAAACCTGCATTTCTGCGGGCTTGTTAGTTTTAAGGTACGCATGGTATTGGAATGCACGATCACCTGCCGCACTGAGCTGGTTACAGGCATATCTTCAAGTCTGCGCTGTTCGTGGATTTGTCCGTTTTTTGTGATTGTTTGGAAGAAGTTGTCGGGAAGGCTTCTATCTCATGGCGTCTTTCCTTTCGCCCCCCACTTGATGGCCTTGTCCTTCCGCGGGGCTGGCTCTCTTCGAGCAAGGATATATCCATAAAGAAGGACACTGGGATCACTCTGATTGTAGACGTGTTGAATTACGTCCAAGAGTTGTTGATATTCCTGAAATTAGAAGATGCCAACCGTAAGTAGCTCTAGTCATTTATAATTAGATCCAAACCACGGAGCTGACTCCAAACCCCGAAGAGATATATTCGCTGTCGCACACCAAACTAACACCAATGCTCTGCAATGTTTTTATCTCCAGAATGTTGGTCCCCTTTTCGATTATAGTCTGACAACCACTGACGACGAAACTTCTGATAGTTGCAGGGCACTCTGCCTTCGTGCGTTCATCAATTTATACATTGTGGACGACTTCGACGCTAACAGCGATTACTAGTGACTTACAACGTACCAATTGATAATGTCAGGTACAAAGTCAAGAACATCTTCGATGCTCTGCGGACGGCTGAACCCACGCACAGGCTGTATCGAAAGTAAGTTACCCTGTTCATTTGCCGACTTTTCCAACTTCACAGTGCTCCCAGGTATGTGCAAGCATGCGACAACGAGTACTTGAAGGTGATGGTAGAATACGACACCGATGCTAAAGTGGTCATCGAGGACCTGGTACAACTGCTCCACAAGCAAAGAGACCCACGAGTTCCACCGCTAGGATTGCCTCGGATCCAGCATATCCATTTTGCGAATCCCTCCGAAATCCCGTCTCTATTGGCCTCCCAGCTTGTGGTGGCTCGCTCGGATTTACGAGCTGAAGCGCCAGCTTTCGTTCCCAGGGTTGGCCATGCCCTTCTGACCGAAAGGGCTGAGGATGGGGTAAAGGCCCAATCTGAGGGGCCCGAAGTCGATCTGGTGGACGGGGTTCATGAAGAGCCGCAAGAACTTGCGGTGCCGCACGAACCTGCACTGGTACGCGAGTACGAACCCACTAGGGAAGAGATCTCAGCAGCAGAGAAGATTCAAGCTATCTATCGCACGTACCGCAAGCACCACGAAGCCCAGACCCGTGCCATTGGAAAAGGATTGAAGGCACAAAGGAATACGATCTTTATTGCATGCCTGAGAAACGTGTACGCCGCTAACTGGGGGAGGACTCCATACCGCACTCTGTATCTCTGGGCATTGCCGCGTCTCGTTGTGTGCCTCGACAAAGCTATTTCCATTGCTCACGAGCTTAAAATCAAGACAAAAGGTCTGCTTTCCGAGGGGAATCACGAGCATCTTGAAGAATTAGGGAAGCAGACGAGTGGGATAAGGTGAGTTCAACGGTTGAAGAAGACTTTTATTTTCTGATCAACCACGATTTCCTCCTAGTGCTCTGCTCAAAGAGGGTCACCTTCTACGCAAAACCATCGAGCCAAGCGCAACCATGCATCAAGCAAGAGATAAAGCTGCGATGAAGAAGGCTGTTCTGAATGTCAAGGATTTCATTCGTCGACTTCCGAGTTCCCCCCCCACTCTAGAGATCCAAGAAGACCTTCATGTTGCCTATGAGCTTGTCGTGGTCGAGAAGCAGCCAGTTTCCAAACCAGAGAAACCAACTCTGAATATAGAAGATCTAGAAGATCTAGAATAGTAAAAGAGTGTTCCGTTGTACATTATGTAGTTACTCCCGCATGTATTCAATATTGTTCATAGTGTTTGGATGTACTAGTATTCACACTGAATCGTGACAGCTTGTGAGGCGAGGTGATAAGGTTCGATTCGATTCGATACACGACGAGGTCGTCTCCGTCACGTGTTTTGCTAGCGTCGGCATGCACACGAATATTCCTGAGCGCGAGAGCGACACCAGTGGCCAGTGCAGTCAATGTGTCGAGAAGCCCGGCACCCGGAAAGTCCCCCTCCGCCAGCGCGCCATTCAAACTCGCGAACTCGGTGTGCACGGCCGATGCGCCCGTGTCCGTATGTCACCACCCGTATTGCAACCTGTCAGATTCACACCATTGAGCTATCGATCGAGCGTCAGATTCGTGATGCGTCGTCACCACGCAACTGCATCGGGAAAAACAACGAAAGAGAAGGAAAAGGAGAAGAGGTTAGTTCCCGAGGGGTTTGGAACGACGACAAACAGGCATATCCCGACTGATTGCGAACTATCCACAGACACACAGTCATGCCTGCCATGGGGTCCCAGAAAGGGGCAGAGCAGCCTTTGATGGGTACTAGGGGTGCCGTGTGAGACGCCGACGACGCTGAGAAGAGAGGACTCATGTCTGAATCGCGCTTGAGGGGCTTTGTGGGGTGGGTTCTGGTTCGCTGGTGAGGGCTCGACTTGTGGGCAGCCGTACTGATCAAGGTCATGGCCAGTGGGGCATCCGATAATGGGGAAACCGAGCGTACACAAGTAAAGAACAGGCAATCCGAAAAAGCATACTCGTCCAGCATCGTCGGATCCATGTCAGGAGTGGGACATTTGAGAGAGACCGGGGATCCGAGTCTGTGGTTGCCCTTGACAGATTCCTTTGACTATCAAACACTCATTAGCGAGGCCGTAGTCCAATGTGTATAGCCAATAAGCCCCCGAATCCGTGCTGGTGACAGGAATGAAGGCAGTGACTGATGGGATCATACATGAAATCAGCGGCAGCGAGTCGATGAAATGTCTCGTTAGCGTAGTTGAGGGATGGTGCACAAAAGCCCTTGAAGACGTCCAAGGATGTCCCCGAGCGCATTTAGGACAATTAGGATACCATCTCGGCCGCTGACTGGGAACCGACGTGAGTCATCCTTTTTGCGCAGAGTGGAATGAGGCGAGGACAGAATCAGACGAAGTTGGGGGACGGAATCCAGATAGATTATTAGTCCCCTAAACTACCCACTAAGCTATATAGTACTGATTTCAATGTATTATCAATCCGATCGAGTCTCCTAAGATTCGGATTGTATTCGGCTTGTTAGGCCGAGTGTGGCTTGTTCAGTTGCTTAGTAGCTAGTATTATCTAAGCTACTACAACACTCCCCCTCAAGCCGCATTTAGGCCGAGTGATTGAGTGTGCTGTGTATGCTTTATACGAGGTAAGGCCTTTGTGAATATGTCGGCCGTCATCTCGTCCGTAGTACAATATTGTAGTCGAGCATCTCCATCTCTTATCTTTTGTCTTATGTAATGGTGACGGATTGGGAAATGCATTGACCGTTGGTGATACTGTAGGTTAGTTGCGATTGCAATCGCTGATTGGTTATCGGCATATAATACGGTTGGTTCATTCTGTTTGTAACCAATCTCGTAGCATAAATTTCTTAGCCATGTCAATCGGCGTCCTGCTTCCGCCATAGCTGAATATTCAGCTTCTGCGGTCGATAGCGCGATCACTCTTTGTTTGCGCGAACCCCACGTGATTGCTCCCTTATTTAGCAAAAACACGTGTCCACTTATTGATCGCTGTTCGTTGCGAAACTTGCGTCCGCATATCCGTACAACCGATTTTTATTGTCACCTCCTTTTCTGTAGGTGATCCCTTTTTCTTTTGTCCCTTTTAGGTACCGTAGTACTCATTTTGCAGCGCTCCAATGTATTAAACTTGGGTTCGGCGGGGGGCGGTGGTGTAGTGGTGCAACCCACCGTCTGGTAGCTTTCGAGCAACGGGGTTCGAATCCCTGGCCCCCCGCCCTTTTCTCGCACCTGTCTCCA
>JBBPNN010000364.1:0-28351 GCA_038090935.1 Hortiboletus campestris
GGCCAGATCGATCGTGAGCGGGAGTATTAACTTTGCTGTAAGAGGCGTGATGAGATGTGGGAAGAACAAGATGAGGGGCCAGTGGACGCTCGAGATGGCGAGCGCCAACTGCACAGTAATGCAAGTTCAGTCTGGTGTGTGGATCTGCGGCGTAAGGGATCCCTTACCGGCAACGACATCATCAAGAGTAATTGCTTGAGATGACGAACGACTGTGTCGTCCTGTCAGTTTCATGTTTCGTGTATGTTTTCGCTACAGCGACACTCACCCACGACGGACGGGAACATGTCGCAGAACAGACTGACGACCATGGATGACCATGCAATGAGTAGCCTATCGGGCGACCGCGAGCCCCAAGTTAGCTTTGAATGTTACCCGGTCGAGCACCAGGAACTACGTCACCCTTGGTTGGATAGAAACTGGAAGTAACCACCCTTTTGGGCCATTATAAACTCCCGGTGAGGGAGGCCAAGGATACTGAACCACCCCCATGCCATAATACTTGCCGCGGTAGCATGCAGGACGAATGCCGACAGCCGTCGCATAATTGAGTAGGTCTCTGGGATGTAATCTGGGTGAGGGGAAACGAGCTGAGGGGGAAACGCAACGGTCAACAGGCTGCGGAGCCTGGGGGTGGTTAAATGATTCACATGAGATGAGATGTCATGCAGAACTCGTCATCCTGTTCAGCGTGGAAGAAACTGGCACGACAACCCGAAAGACCCCGACCTCGCGTCGTCCAGTCCGCAACCGCGATGCACAAAATGGTGCACCTCCGTGCTCTTGCACTCTCTCGCTCACTACACGTTTCTTCTGCGTCTCGTCACCTAGTCGGACCCAACGACCCCATCTCCCACCTCCGCCCCATCATCTACACCGACACACCGACCCCGCCATCGTCGCACTCCCAAGGACCCCTCGAATCGCACGTCAACCACCCCTATTCTCTCCACGAGTTCACAGACGTTCAGCATGACCACGCTCTGGAGCTGCAGTACAAGCTAGCCCGAGAACAACTCGACGCGTTCAATCACAATTACTGGACAGACGTATGTCGCGATAATATCCCGTTGGATCTCGGTTCGTTCACTGATGGTTACGCCAGAGCAACACGCGGTTCGAAACAGCCAAGCAATCAGTGTTGACGTCTCTTCCTGAATCCGCCTCGTCTGAAACGCGTGAGAATGCATTCTCAGAGTTTTACAAGAAATGGGTGATGCAGGAAAAAACGAGACAGGACGAATACTCTGCCGAATGGCAAACGCGTAATTGGAACACCATCATTCTCGCCGCTCGTGTAGAGTACCAGCGCTTCAAGCAGTACATTCTATGACGATACAACAGGGAGGTCGACGTGTCGGGTAATGTACGGACGAAAAAGAAAGGCATCGTCGCAATGTTTTTAAGGTGACGGATCCCGGGACAACAACCGACGATCACCGCATTTCGTATCCCAGCTCCTCCATAGCCAATTCCCTCACCCTGAAGTAGACATCCTCCAACTTCATTTTCTCCACCATCGAACTCTCAGCCCTAAAGTCCCTTGCCAACTCGCCCAACGTCTCAACCGGCGTACCGGGGAATCGTGATGACGTCTCCGGCATCAGAGGGACAGGTAAACACTGCGAGGGATCGAGGTCAAAGCCCTCTGGTGGTGAATCATTTGGAGAGGTCGAGGTAATCGTTGGCAGAATGAGAACGAGGGTGTGGTATAACGCGGTTGCGCAGAAGCGGACTTTTAGTTGAGCGTCGGTAACGTTTGCCGTTTGCCGGATGACATCCCAACTGCAAAGTAGGGTTTTGAATACACGCGAATAGAAGCATATCATGAGAGCGGAAGACGCACTCGTCGTGGTAGTACACTCGACACCAAGCCCTTCTGAATGAGGATAGTCGTCGAACATCTGGAGTGTCCTGAATAACAGCCTCAGCATTTCCGTGATGGGTAGAACACAGAAGGATTTACTTCGGCTCTTGCAAGCAGATGCAACGCGGTTGCATAGTCATCTATGCTGTCCGCATTATCTTTCAGTGTCAACACGTCCACCACACCTTCAACGTTCAACACCTTGCCCTGCAACATGTCCCTCACATGATTTCTGAGCAACTGTCCGTGTCAATGACTGGGGTGAGTATTACAGGTCACGTCAGGTTCAAACACACACCATGGAGAGACCCTTGCGTTCACTCTCCTTGAGCTTCTTCGCTTTGGCAGATAGAACAACGTCCAACTGCGCGTCCAGGCTGTTCTTTTGTTTTCTACGCATGGAGCTCACTACGCTCTGGAAATCCGCGAGCAGTTTTTCCTGCACGGCAATAAAGTCCAGACCATCGTGAAATGCTACCACAAAGGTCGTCAGAGAACAATGACCCAAGAGTAGGATGGCAACGCACCATCGAGCATCCTCTCGTCCAATGTACCACCTTCTTGCAAGTTTACAAGGTGGGAGAGCTTCCCGAGGGAGAGCATGAACTAACGCATGAAAAAAAAAGTTAACGCACGACCACGAGGAGAAACACTTGGAAACATCCAGGCACGCACATGTCTCACTCCAAGGTCTCCCGCTCCCGCTGCCTCTTCCAACAGCCTCCCGCTTGCATCTCCATACCTATCCCTTCCCATGTCGTTGACCCAGGCGATGGCATTGTACTCTGGCTTCGCCATTCGTTCCTCACACTCTCTCCCCTTGCCTTTCTTGTCTCTTGTGAACAGCTTATCCATGATGGGACCCCATAAGCTTTCCTCTGCAAAAATGACGCGAGCCTCGTTTTGTTCGATACACCATCGTACGACTTCGCTACCAAATGCATAGCCGTACCTGTCAAGGTAGTTTTGAATAAGGGGCGCCTGAGGATTTGCGGTAGGAGGGTATGGTTTTGGGCGGAGGAGCAGCGAAGCAAGGCAGGGGAAGTCTATGTGAGTTGTTGCTAGGGCGAGGGCTGGCTGGAGGTGCGAAGTCACGCCTAGAGAAGAAATCATCCATCAAGAGAAACTTTGCGCAGAGCGCCGTTCAGAAAGCAACGTACGCAGCGTCTCAAGGACCTCGGGTCTAAGTTGCGCAAACCTTTCTTCTAGCTCTTTTCTGTCCCTCTGCGAATTTGGATCATCAGCTGCCATCGGGCTGGGGCCGAACGGAATATACGTTAACAAAAGCATGTGCAAGAAACAGGGGTACTTGCCTTGCGAGCCAATCCAGCCTCTCCTGCACGCATGCAAACAACAGGGTGGCCAGTTCAGGCAGCATATCCACT
The DNA here is from genome assembly GCA_038090935.1 of Hortiboletus campestris. Classification (NCBI taxonomy): domain Eukaryota; kingdom Fungi; phylum Basidiomycota; class Agaricomycetes; order Boletales; family Boletaceae; genus Hortiboletus; species Hortiboletus campestris. Next base: position 3,253 of record JBBPNN010000364.1, read on the forward strand.
ACCTCTTTTCCACTACTGTTACCTCCACTATCCGTAGCCACCTTTGTCACGGCTTCGACAAGCTTCAGGACTGCGTCAATAACGGCAGGTCTACTTGTCCACGGTTTGATCATTGGAAGTTCGACACCGTATACACCGAGGTTATATGCGCGGTAAGAGAGTGCAGCTTGAAGCGTTGCCTAACGAATCAAAAAAGCGATCATTAAATCCGGGGCCCTGTCATCTGAGATAAGAAGACGACAGACCACAACAGCTCCACCGAGTTCCTTCAGTGCCCCAATACTCCCATACCCGCTCCCTTCAAGGTGACCTAAGTAGTCCACCATGAATACCAATAATTTTCCCACATCAGGCACGCGATACTTGAAAAAGTCTCGTGTGATATCTTGTGTGGGGGTTGGCTCGGGTATTGACGGAGGTGTAGGATTAGAAGGGGTCGAGGTGGACAGGGCATGGGCGGCACTGAATAAATGGATAGCATCGGTGATAAGGGAATGAAGTGCGCCAGCGCTGGGTAACGTCGGTCTCAGAAACGGTCGTGCTAGGGATAACCTAACAAGGCAACTCACTCGATGTGTTCGTTCAATCCGACCCAAAGCTGGTGGGATGCATAGAGCTTCTCGGCATCGGTCGCCAGGCGCTGACGACTTCTTTGAGACATCTAGGGGGATCGTATGAATCAGTACAGTATTCTACAATCGAGCTTTGGCATTTCCACCACTGTAGTGATGAACGCATGCTTTTGCAGGACAACAGGATGACCAAGAAACCGAACGACATCACACTAACCTTTCCTAAAGCACCATTATCGTTGATAAACCTGATGAGCCAGCTCAACCGCTCTTTCCGCGCGGTCAGTTGGTATGTAAGATCATGGTTCGGCCGGACGATTTCAGAATCTGAAGGAATATGTTGGTCGATCAATATAAAACACCCAGTGAGTTGACGTGAAATAGGAAGGTGAAAAGCAGGAGGAAACTACTCCTTACCACTGGCTACTACTGCAGCGCTAATCCCTTCTGCAGCACGCATGAGCGCTTCTCCGTCGAGTACCTGTGAAGGTGGGAGGATGAACTGCAAAGGATTGGCAGGGATGGGCGAATATAAAATGGCTTGTTTCAAGGTAGCTCTGAGCAGATTAGGGAGGGACCTGTTCCATAGTATATCAGTATATACGCGTAAAAGCCGGGAAAAGATGCTACCACTTACTCCGCTTTGAATGCCTGTACTTCTTCCACATCCAACGAGATTCTTAGCATAGAGTCGCCTGTGACCATCAAAACTTCAGTCTCGTTTGCTCCATCTCCACCGTCAGTGTCCATGCTGCTGTTCGAATCCGCATGGTCGAGAGTGATGACTGGTGGGAGTGCAGAAAGCGCGAGGAATCTATCATTCGAAGACTTGAGAACTAGGCGGTCGTGGTAGGGAGTATCTGGAGCAGGCGCGCGGTGAGATACCTGATCAGCGAGCGAGAGAAACGCGAGCGCGTACCTCGAGCACAGAAAATCACGACTTCGCCAAATAACACTGCAATGACCGCTCCTTCCGAAAGGAGTGTCAACCGTGGATGTGCAGGCGGAGAAGCAGCATTCTGATCGCATGTTTAAATCCAAGATCAACGTGGGCCATCAAAATAGTGAATGAGAATGTGCCTTGAACGGAATATGGCTACACAAGAAACGCTCACAGCAATATAAGGGACTACAGTGACCCCATTGACTCCCCATGAATCACCATGTGCCACCAGATGGAGGATGACATACACCCTACGAGGTCCAAAGCCGAACTGGTCGACAACCATTGCACCAGGATCCTCCTCGGCGCCTGTAGAAGCATAAGAAACCAAAAGCACGAGTGAATTTGAGCTTGTCATCCTATAATCAGCAAGAACCATATTGTTTCACGAACTTGCATACCTCTCAACAGCGAGATCAACACCCTCAAGATCCTCTATGCCAGTGCCCCCTCCAATTGCTTCCCGCACGACCCCTGCTATATCGACCTCGCCCTTCAACTCTTCCGTTCCCAATGACCATTTTTGTATCCTAGTCTCGACCAAAGCAAACATATCGTTCCCAGATGATGTAAATGCAACAATATTACCCGGCTCCGGTCGTACTGCAGGGGATGGCGCTGACCATCCCAGGAGGCGCGAGAGGGAGAGAGAAGAAGATGGTGTTGGAGGGGCAAAAAGCCGCACTGTGATGGTGTGTTTTCCACCTTGAGAGGTGATCCCTAACCGAAATATCTTGCCCGTAGATGTAGCAACTAGGTATGCATATGTCCCTCGAGATACCCCGCCAGGACTCCCTAGATCGGTTCGAACAACACACGAAACATACTCTTCGGCGGTCTCGAGAGGGAGATATACCGCTTCGAACGTACCTCCTCCTGAAAGTCCAGAGGAAATCGAGGGCCAAAAACGCGTCGCTCCAGTGGGGGAGACGAGGATGAGACCTGGTTCAACGGAGCGCGAACGTGAAGGGACAATGGTGTGAAGTGGTGCAAGAGATGTGACGTTTGCACGACTGGGAGAAGGAGGAGGACACGGAAGAATATAGCATGTTGGACTTGGAGAGGTTGGTTTGAGTGTGGCATGCGACCAGAGGAAACATGTCTTTGCGGACGCGACAAGCGTGTACCCCGAGGTGATGTCTACAGATCCCGTATACGACTCCACCAGAAAATCTATATATAATGAATAGAGTGAATTGGGACGCAGGTCGACTTGTAATGATGCACACCTGTAGATCGGAGAGCTTGTTTGACCTCTACTGGCAATGTGCCATACAAGCCGACTATCAGCTCCTCTGTTTTTGCGAATATCATGTCTTTTTGGCCCGACGACCTCTCTACCTGTGCATATGCCCCTGGTGTCGGTACCTCATCGACCTCCATGCCGGACTCTGCCACAGAGCGGGGTGGGGTAGCGGCAGGCGCGACACGGTGAGCACCGACGAGCCTGCGCGCTCGAGGTGGCGTCCTGGATGTGGGCCTCGGTGTCGCATATCTATGGGTCCTTCTGGGTGGTGGAGAAGTGAACGTCGCCATCGAGTTGGTGGCGCGAGGACAAGACTTGGTCGCGTATAAACAGCCAACAATACAACTTGCTACTTGCTACTTGCTACTTGCTCATGACTGCCATCTCCACCCCGACAGGGTTTCGCTGTCTCCCTTTGTCATTGCTCCAGCTATCCCTGTCTGCCGTTCTAAAGTGTGGACAATCATTCCGGTGGACGAGCTATCCAATCTCGCCTGGCTGTGATTCCGCATATGAATACCGGTTCTGTCTGCGAGATCGTGTTGTCTGCTTGAGACAGTCTTCCGAGGCCCTCTTTTACCGCTCTGTCTTCCCCAACGGATGTCCTGACCCGGTACAAGTAGACGCGCGCGAGGAGGAGACGTTGGCTTGGCTCAAGGACTACTTCCAGCTGGATGTCGACCTCATCAAGCTATATGACGAATGGAGTAAACGAGATCCCGTCTTTCGCAAGGTCCGGTCCCGTTTCCCTGGTATCCGCATGCTTCGACAGGATCCCTGGGAGAACCTCGTCTCGTGAGTGAACAGAAAGTACTCGTCTCGGGATTCGATACGATCGCACGTAGATTCATTTGCTCTTCGAATAACAACATTGCACGCATAACAAAGATGGTCCATGCCCTTTGCAAGCACTACTCACTGCCCCTCCTTTCCCTCGAACCTCCAGGTCCCGACTCAGACGGTACGACGAAGGATGTGACTTATCATCCCTTCCCACCCCCGAGTAACCTTGCTGCCCCCGAGGTCGCAACAAAGCTACGGTCGCTTGGTTTTGGATATCGTGCGGATTTCATTCAGCGAACGGCAAAGATGTTAGTCGACGAACATGGCGCTGCTACAATGGATTCGGGTGTACATTCTGTCATTGAAGCTCCAGAGACGTGGCTCATGACTTTGAGGGACTTAGATACCCCTGGGGCGAGAGAAGAGTTGCTCAAATTTGTTGGGGTGGGTCGCAAAGTTGCTGATTGCATCTTGCTCATGAGCTTGGATAAGGTAGCCTCAGACTCCTGGCTCGCAGAATTGATGCTGATCTCCGGTGGCATAGAGAGAGGTTATTCCAGTGGACACACATGTTTACCAGATTGCAACGAAACATTACGGGTTTCGTTCTCTTGGGAGTTCAAGAAAGGTGTCCATGACCCCAAAGCTCTACGACGAGATCAACAGAAAACTTGCCAATACATGGGGCGAATACGCTGGTTGGGCACATTCCGTGCGTGGTTCACCACATGCAAAATCTCGAGCTCATATGTAAAGCAGGTTCTTTTTACCGCCGATCTGAAGATTTTCTCCTCCTACGGAATGCCAGCGTCCCCTTCTACTTCGATAGAAAGTACTCCAAGCTCTACCCTGACAGCAGCTTCTCCAGCTAGCCTGCCCTCGAGCAATAAACGGACGAGGAAGACTCTGCTTGACCTGGATGAGCAGCTTCCAGTAATTATAGACTCAATGTCGCAGAATGATGTTGACAATTCCATTGAAGATACCAGCCTCGCCGAGAGAGTTAAGAAGAGACGGAGGGCTATTGGATAGATGTTCTCTACCATTGATCGTGGCTGTGTCATAGATACCGAGTGCGATTTTTGCATCGCATTCAAGCTTGTAGCTGTGCAGTATGGCTCCCCCCGCACAAGAAATCATAGACACGACACACGAAAACGATCAGGAAGGCGATTCTTCTGCGTCAGAGGCAGAACACCCAGGACACATAGACAACTCCACGAATGCACCACAAGCATCCTCATCCAAACGCAAGAAGAAGAAGAGATCTAAAGCTGGCAGAATCCTGGACTCGTTGCGCGGAAATGAGATACCGCACTCTATTGTAGAAGCAGTCACGGCTGACCAAGGCGCTGGAGTAGCTTCAGCAGACGCTGAGGCTGTCATGCAGGCGCTGAATCACTTGAAGATTATGGATGCGATCAAGGGGAAGTCGACTAGTACTGGACGCGGAAAGAACACTCTCGGAGAGCACAAGGTATCGTCGCCCACTTGCTCGCACCCCATCTTCATTGCGCGTAATCATCCTTTCCAAGTTTTGGGCGACGCAACCCGTCCCTCAATTGGGTAAGCCAGATTGCCTTGATCCAAGGGCATGTTCAAACGGATATCATCATACAGGCGATGAACCACCCACTGAAGATGGCTATATCGAGCCCACCAAGACAATAGAGGATGTTCGCCAAGAGCCATATCCATTGCCGAAGGACTTCGAGTGGTCTATTCTGGACCTTAATGACCCCAAGCAGGTATGTGCTATATGGGTCCCACTACATTTCTACCCTCAACCAGGCTCCAGATCAAAGAGGTTTATGATCTGCTTTCACTGAACTATGTCGAGGATGACGAGGCTGCCTTCCGCTTCAAGTACAGCGCTGAATTCCTTGAATGGTATTCTTTCTTCTCTATCGCGGCAGAAGACGAAGAATTAACGCCATCGCAGGGCTCTCAAACCACCGGGCTATTATAAAGAATGGCACATTGGCGTTAGAGTCTCTTCGAATAAGAAACTCGTTGCCTTTATCTCCGGTGTTCCGATGACTCTTCGCGTGCGTCAAAAGTGAGCTTTCTTGTGCGCTTCTAGCTACCTCGGGGTTGATCACACACAGCGTCTTTCGCGCGAGCGAAATTAACTACCTTTGTGTCCACAAAAAACTGCGTTCGAAGCGACTCACGCCTGTACTCATCAAAGAAGTCACACGACAAGTCAATCTGTGTGGCATAGCTCAGGCAATCTACACCGTTGGGCTTCTCCTTCCAACCCCGGTCGCAACTTGCCAGTGCGTTTCGTTTGTTCTCATGTTAAGTATCATGATCTCACGTTCATCATGTAGGTATTATCATCGTTTGATGAATGTCCCGAAACTCGTTGATGTAAAATTCGCTTACGTCCCACGAAACATGACCCTTGCGCGTATGATCCGTACTTACAAAGTAGATCCCAAGACCACATTGACCGGTCTGCGCGAGATAGAAGAAAGGGATGTCCCCGAAGTAGCAGATCTATTCGCGCGGTATATGCAGCGCTTCGACATGGTCCCCCTCATGACGGTCGACGAAGTGCGACATCAGTTCCTCAGCGGGAAAGGAGAACTAGACCAACCATTGGAAAATAGCAGACGGCAAAAGCAGGTGGTGTGGACATACGTTGTCGAGGTGAGTGGTGTTGCGTGTCTGACTGGATTCCGTCCTCAACTTTGCGCCCGGATGTGTGGGGTAGGATCCTGAAACGCACCGCGTGACCGACTTCTTCTCGTTCTACTCCCTTCCATCGACGGTGATTAACAGCCCCAAGCACGATGTCGTCGAGGCATGTTACCTATTCTATTATGCAAGCGACGTCGCGTTCGCACCTGGGGAAGACACCGAAGTAAAATTAAGGAAACGGCTCGGTCAGCTAATTGGAGATGCATTGATCATTGCCAACCAAGCAAAGTTTGACGTGTTCAATGCAGTCAGTCTGATGGATAACATGACCTTTTTGGAAGATCTCAAGGTAAGTTTTGGTAAATACGTCTTACTTTTCTGTTTGGTCTCATATGGATTTCAAGTTTGGTGCGGGGGACGGCTTGCTCAACTTTTACCTGTTCAACTGGAGAACGGCAGCAATGGCAGGTGCCACAACTGTCGGGGGTGTAGAGGCTGGAAAAGGTGTTGGTGTGGTGATGCTCTAGGCCATTCAGTACCAAGGGTTTTGATACTTAAACCAGTTCGCTTGCGTTGCACGACTAAGATCATCCCTGCTCGAACTGTTTCTACACGAACACAGCGTACACACATTTCATCCACCCTCTACAATGTTCAGTCGCTATCGATCTCGATAATATCATCGTCATCTACACCCCAATCTGGGGTTGGGCTCCGTCGTTTGGGCTGCGACTTGATCGGCAAGGACGCGGTGCTGGTACCAGTAGCTCCAAGTGAACGGCCCTGGAAGCTCGGAGGAACGTGTGGCATTAATGGAGCCCGAGAACCAAGCGTCTGCCCGGTACCCCATGACTTCTGACTAGCTTGCGATTGCGACGCAGAGGCTGCTTTCTCTTTCCCCTTTACTGATGTCATTTGAGCAGGTCGACCGTTGAGAGTGTTCCCAGAACCAGTAAATGCTACCTGGGAATCGAGGCGAGCATGAGTGAGTGCAGACATGCTAAAACATGGTACAAACTGAGGGGCTCGAAGGGCTGGGAGGTGTCGACGGTTTGGGTTCGGGAGGAGTGTACGGAACGACGTTGAAACCGAAAAACAGCTTTCCGAATGGAAGGTTCAACGCTGCCGGTACCTTGACTTCAGATTCCATCATTTCGCTTGTGACAACTTTTTGCTTGCTGCAAGAAAACGTAAGCGGAGTGCCACACCCAAAACAGGCTGAACAAACTCTGTGTGTATGATTTTGCTGCCATCGGCAACGTCTTCCACACCACGATGGCTGATTCCCTTTCCTTTTGTTTTCCGCCCTGCTAGTGTTTCACCCTTTCCCTTGAAACTTTCCCAGTGGTCACCACCCTTGCTCACATTGGAAGCTCCGCTCGCGACAAATCCACCTGCGAGCGATGATGATGGCCTAGACGATCCGGGTGATGATGAGTTGAGATCGATCTTGAGTTTTGACGCCATTGTCGCGGGGGGAGGCGCTTTGGGTCGTTCGGGTTCTATATAACCAACGGGAGGAGCGAAATCGACCTCGAGATCGGTGTCAAGAACACATATGCCTGCCCCGCCTGGTGTGGCCTCCATCAGAAGAAAGCCGAATATCATTGAGTTGTAACATATTTCAATGATATCCCCTTGCGTGAGAGCAGAAAAGTTACGGAGCGCTTGTTCCAGACTGCGCGCACGTTAGCTATGAGCAGATAAACTATGGTCCCAAACTGGACATACACGGCCTTGGGATCGGAGATCTCGAGGAAGTGAACGGTCTGAGGTTGTAGCTTCACGAACTTGCCCTTCGGGAGTTCCGTGCCGGTAATTCGGATAGGATCGCCTTCCTCGAGCCGGAGAGTCTTCATCATCCAGTATGGAAGATGTACGATGCCTTCTTCCGCGATGAATTCCAAGACACCTGCGTGCGTGGACGCTGCAGGATTGGAAGGATTACGAAGCTGGAACATCCACGGTGATTCGAGGTCCAAGCTTGTGAGAAGAGCCAGTGCAGAAGGTGGCATAACAACTAGTCGTTGACGGAAATGAGGGACAAGTGGATAGATGCGATCCAGTAGACATACTCTTTCCGCCGTAAGACAGATTTTCTCGCTCCCTACCGGGGAGCATGGCTACGCTGTAGGCCTTTAGATACTCATCGTATGACCTGGGTGGGGGGCGGCCAACTCTAGGGCCAAGCGGACCACCGAATCCCCTACGATGATGAACCAGGGTGAGATCCCAAAACGTGAACATGTAGAGAAGACCTACTGCGCAAGCTGGGCAAACAACCCTCCCGGGCCGCCGAGGCCATTCTGATTTCCAAACTGCAGCATCTGTCAGTGAAATGGCACATCTTGGGGGGTAACGCTCACAAAATCCATGAAAGAATGTGGTTAGCGAACAAGATGGATGTATCTCAGGATGTGCTGGGCTGAGCATACGCAATTGCGCTCCTTTTAAGGCAAAGGCCGTGACATCCAAATCGAGAAGGGCGTCGATTAGCCAGGTGGTCTCTTCCAAGTCGTCGATAGCCCATCCGTCACGCCCGATCTCGTTCTAGTCCAGAATAATAATGGCCACGAAAAAAGCACCAGTGGCTTTTACACCAGCCGCACGGTCTGGCTCTAATGCAGCGTTCAACGACAAGGTGAGTTGCAGGACTCTCCAACTCGTTTTCGAGCCTCCTGGAACGCGTCCACAGGGCAAGCCCATGGAACTCCGCATGTCTAACATGGTTGCTGCCAAAGGTCTGTTCGTGGTGTCGGCCCGTTGTTACTGGCTTACGATTCTGCGCAGCCATCAGTGATGCTGTTCGTACATCACTCGGACCAAGAGGAATGGACAAGATGGTATCGACTTGCCGATCTATCACCAAGCTGTTTTAAAGGTGTTGATTAAAATCGTAGATCCAAACCGCCAAAGGCGAGGTGATTATCACGAACGACGGTGCGACAATCCTGCGGAGTATTCAAGCACTACACCCTGCTGCTAAAATGGTAACTTCGCCTTTGATACTTCGAAACAACTACTTATTGTCCCTTCAGCTTGTTGATTTGTCTGCTGCTCAAGATGTAGAGGCAGGCGACGGCACAACGACGGTTGTTGTTCTGGCGGGCAGCCTTCTCGGCGCAGCAGAAAAGCTGCTCCTGAAGGGAATCCACCCAACGATCGTTGCGGAATCTTTTCTCAAGGCATCTGTTAAAGCTGTGGAGTACTTGACTGAAGTATCAGTTCCAGTCGACTTGAACGATAAGGCCAGCTTACTGCGCGCAGCCAGCACGTCGTTAAACTCCAAGGTTTGTGTCGCTTCATAACGATATGTCAAAGATCTCATCGTTCTCGTAGATTGTTTCTCAATATTCTTCGACACTTGCGCCAATCGCTGTTGCCGCTGTCACGCGTCTCGTGACATGCCAATCTTCAAGTGTGGACCTTAGAGACATCAGGATAGTGAAGAAAGTTGGTGGTACGATCGAAGACACCGAGCTTGTGGATGGTGTTGTTTTGAACCAAAGTGTCATCGTCTCCGCTGGCGGTCCAACCCGCGTGGAGAAAGCTAAGATCGCTATAGTTCAATTCCAACTTAGCGCACCAAAACCGGACGTAGGTCTCCCGCACTCCCGGGTCTATGCTATTTATTGTGCGCAAAACCTAGATGGATAACACTGTCGTCATTAACGACTACCGCCAAATGGACAAGGTTATCAAAGAAGGTCGTCAATACCTGCTCAACATCTGCAAGAAGATAAAAAAGGCGAACTGCAATGTCCTTCTCATTCAAAAGTCCATCCTTCGGGATGCCGTCGATGACACCTCTCTCAGTTTCCTCAAGCGCCTTAACATTCTCGCTGTAAAGGACGTCGAGCGTGATGAGATCGACTTCCTCTCGAAGAGCCTGGGATGCAAACCGATTGCGGATATCGAAGCGTTCACAGAAGACAAGCTTGGATATGCTGATTTAGTCGAGGAAACATCACAAGCCGGGGCGAAGGTCGTCAAAATTACTGGTGTCAAGAACAGGGGTCGAACTGTCAGCATTCTCGCGATGGGTGGCAACAATCTAGTTGTCGAAGAGTGTGAACGTAGTCTGCACGATGCCCTTTGTGTCGTACGTTGCATCGTCAAGAAGCGGTATGACTGCGCAGTTTCTGATCGACGTGGCATAAATTGAACGTTTTCGTCCCAGAGCACTTATTTGCGGTGGTGGCTCACCTGAAATCCATGTCTCCCGCCTCCTTTCCCAGTATGCCCAGTCGTTGAAAGGCATGGAAGCATACTGCTTCCAGGCATATGCAGATGCGCTGGAGGTCATCCCCACCACCCTCGCCGAAAACGCAGGTCTAAATTCCATTGCGATCGTCACCGAGCTGCGCAATCGACATGCTCTGGGAGACCGCAATGCAGGTATCAACGTTCGAACGGTGAGTTGACGTTTGGTGCTGATGAGGAATTATTACTGATGGTCAACTCAGGGCTTGATTTCCAACATTCTGGAAGAGGATGTCGTGCAGCCTTTGCTCGTGTCTACCAGCGCGATTGAGTTGGCGACGGAAACAGTTTGTCTGCTGCTAAAGATCGATGACTATGTACAAACTAGATAATGAGGCTGAGAGCAACCAACCACAGTCCATGAATACACGTGCACGATTTCTGTATGAATGGCGGCACCAAGGGTACCAAGCCAAGCAGTGAAAGTGCATAGATTGAGCTGTAGGACTCGAAGTGATCAAGGCAAAAAGGAATGCCAGGACCGTGGATTGAACACGGGACCTCCAGAACTTCAGTCTGTTGCTCTCCCAGCTGAGCTACCCCGGCGTGGATGAAGCCTCAGCATTACACATCAAGTCACCTTTTCGCCTCAGAACACGATTGCCGCCCATCATACCTTCACCGTCTTCTGAGTGCATCAATATCGCTCAGCAAGAATGTCCGGTACAGGGCCTCGCGAGAATGTATTCGCCACACGGATGGCATTAACGAACATGAAGCTCCGTCTCAAAGGTGCTGAGACGGGCCACAACTTGCTCGCGAAGAAGCGCGATGCCCTCACCACACGATTCAGAGCGATCCTCAAGAAAGTGGACGAGGTGCGCCGAGAATAATACACACTTGTCACCCTTCACGACCGACCCGAGACCCCTTCCAGGCCAAACGAAAGATGGGACGAGTGATGCAGCTCGCGTCGTTCTCGATGGCTGAAGTCACGTATGCGACGGGCGATATCGCCTACCTCGTCCAAGAGCAAGCAAAGCTAGCGACGTTCCGTGTGAAAGCGACGCAGGAGAACGTTTCGGGCGTGCTCTTGCCGGCGTTTGATGTCGATCGTGTCTCTGGCTCAGGTATGCCCCCCCTTTCAGATGTCTGGTTCATTCGGCTGCCCTCTCCTTTTCTTTAGATTTTAACCTCACGGGTCTCGGACGTGGCGGGCAGCAGGTGTTACGGGCAAAGGAAGTTTACGCCAAGGCGCTCGAGACGCTTGTGGAGCTTGCATCACTCCAGACAGCATTCATGATTCTCGACGAAGTCATTCGGGCCACGAACCGCCGCGTGAACGCTATCGAGCACGTCATCATTCCGAGACTCGATAACACGATCAAGTATATCTTGAGTGAATTGGACGAGATGGATCGCGAAGAATTCTTCAGGCGAGTTTTGGTTTGTAGCACGCCCGACGGATGCGAATGGCTTACTTGTCGATAGATTGAAGAAGGTACAAGGAAAGAAGAAAAGGGAGGCAGCAATTACCGCTGCTGCAAAACAGGCTATAGCGGACACCGAAAAGCAGCCTGTAAAGTCGATCAAGACCGATGAGACCCAGCCTGAGAGCACAGCAGCAGAGACTGCGGCGGAAAGTGTTGCAGCTGAGGAGGGTGTTGTCGAAGTAGTAGTTGAGGAGGTCACATCTCAAGATGCGGTTGAAGAAAGTGCAGTGGCAGAGTCGGAGGCGGGGGAGGCTACTGGAGACTTGCTGAGCACCAAGGACCAGGACGTGATTTTCTGACGCACTCGAACCGTGCTCCATACATTCTTATACCTCATAATTTGCAGCAATGCCAAATCCCTACTTGTTTCACTCAAGTTCTTCAGTAGAACCCGCTTAACATCAACTGCTCATGGTGCATATCATGTGCGGGTCGTCGCATAGATACATGGTAGTTTTATGAAGTGCAGTGCGTAGAGGAATGCCAGGCAGTTTACTTGTTGAAGAATGAAGGTGAGTCAAACAACCAATTGCATGGAAGGAGATAACATACGTCGACCATCTCCAAATCATCTTTTTCGGTCTTCTTTCTGTCCTTGCGGTCCAAGATTGCTCGTCTATAATAAAGTTCAGGTGACGGAACTGAAAGAGGTCAAGTTCAGATCTACACACCTGTCTTTGTCGAGTTTGATGTTGACGATGACGACCTTGGAGGGGTGGATACCGATAGGCACCGTTGCGCCATTCGATTTGTCGCGTTGTACACGGTCGACGTGAATAACCCATTTCTTGCGGTATACCTGCGTGACCTTTCCTTCCCGGCCCTTGTACTTCCCGCGCACAATTTTGACTTCGTCATCCTTACGGATGGGTAGTGACCGCGTCTAGATGTAAATGAAGTGCAATGAGATTGGGGTAAGTAAGTGGAGGCCGCCTCCGATGTCTACGTACGTTGTGCTTTCCCCGTAGTTCCTTCGAGAGAGGTGACGACATGATTTTACGGCGGACGGACGAAGGAGCACTGAAGTGCGCTTTGCGGGCTTTGCGCCGCGAGGAAGAAACATCTGTGAATGATGATGAGTATCTCGCATCACCTGTCGAAGTAACCCGTCGATCCATCTGAGCCATACCCTTCCCATCCAGCATGTCATCCAACAAGAGACGGCAACTTCGTACAGAAAGCGGATGTACGGGATTATAGCATAGATTAAGACTGAACTGACCAGGGTTGTACTTCATCTTGATCTTGAGGTCGTCGGTGACGATGTCGGCGGGCTAGTGTGGACGCGTGGAACGAGTTGTTTGGTCCAACGTTTGTACTTCGGAATTTGCCGAGCCGCACATCCAAGCCGGAAGTAACTTGAAAGTCATTAGTAGCAGACATGTCTGCCGACAAGGTACGCCCGACCAAACTAAAGTTTAAAGGGGAAAAGACGAAGAAGAAACGGAAGAGAGACGACGATGAGGACAGTTCTAGCAGACAAAGGCGCGTCGAGGAGGAGGCTCCTGACACCTGGGTCATGCCGGAATCTCCAGCGGAAATACGTGGTCCTACGTTCCTCATGCACCCCTCGGATCCCTCTCCTATCTCCGTAAACTTCGACTCGACGCGAAACAAGATTATCTTGCACCCCCTTGACAAGGAGGGCACTTCCGAATCAACCACGTTGCTTGATCGCGACCCGACCGAGGTCGCACAAGTATGGGTTACAACGCGTGTTGCTGGCTCCCCTACTATCAATCTCCGAACGGGCACTGGGGAGGGGAAGTTTTTATCCTGTGACAAGCATGGGATTGTCTCGGCAAATAGGGAAGCTCGAGGTCCAGAAGAGGAGTGGACCCCGGTAGTTTTGCCCGACGGCATGGTTGCGTTCATGAACGTATATGAAAACTATCTCAGCGTGGACGAAGTTGCAGGAGGGGTTTTACAATTGCGGGGAGATTCTGAGGAAGTTGGCTTCAGAGAGCGCTTTTGGGTAAAAATCCAAAGCAAGTACAAGAAAGAAGTCTGTGAGGAGAAGAAGAAACGGGAAGATGGGTCGGAGATGACCGTCATCGATGAGGCGAGTGTCAAGTGAGTATTTCTTTGGTGACTTTCTGGACAAAATATCAAAACGTGGTTGCATTTTAGCCGATTGCATCAGGCATGGGGCGCAGGACGGTCTGTCACGTCGCAAGGGGACAAGAACGAGGTGGGCCTGAATATCTTTATGCAGCAGCCGGAAGGGTGACACCGTCACACAGTTGAAACGTGCTCGGAAAGAGGGCCGCCTCGCTGAAGCACTGTTGGATCGAAGATCAAAGCTGAAGAGGTATGTTTTTCATTGCCCAGCGAATTGTTGGCTCAATCCGTTTATAGTGATCGATTCTGCTGAATCATAGATGCTTTTACTGTACATGTACACCGTATTCTGATTCGCGTGTCATATCGATTGAACTTGTGCCCTCCGGAAGGACAAGCGTGTTTTATCAAGCAATCTTCGCAATCGTTGAACCCGGACAGGAAATCCTCAACTATGGACAAACAAACGTTCTGGCAGTTAAAAGATGCCCCAATCCCAACGATTCTTTCTTAGACAAGAACGATGAGGATCCCCAAAGCCTCTCCAAGTGTCCCCATGCCTGAGCATGAATTCAACACCGTTCGAAGTTTACATCTGGTCACCAAAATGAGTTGCCCAGAATTCCGTTCCTTCACAGTACGCTCTTAATTTCACAGTCATTGACGTGAAGTGTATCCATTTTGGTTGTAGACTACCATCAGGTCTAAAGCAGAAGAATATCTGGATATCTCCGGCCTTGTGTCCGTCGAGGAGCAGGTGCCCGCTGCACTCCGACACTTTCTTGAACAGGTTGGTGATCAACCTTCATTTCCGGTTGTACATCATCGTGATTCACGTGCAAGGTCAAAAAATCCGACCCCACGATCGCCAAGAGGTATCCGTATATATGGTCTGTGTTAGCCTATCTTGAGTTATATCTGGAGGGGAGACGTCGAACAAATTACCTTCGCGATCCTGGTAATACGACAAAACTCCCCATTCGGTACAAGGTTCTATGTCGTGATCCCATTTGGATCCGTTTCGCGCGTTCGGTGAGTGTTCTGTCGGATTGCTGATAGGATGTAGTTGAACTGGTTGCCTAGGAGAAGACTGGGCAATCTCTCCAAGAAATCTCGAAAATAGAGCTCGAAAGATTGGTAAGCTTCCGAGTCCAGTTGTATCCTGCACATCTGTTTATGAAAGACGCCAAGCCAAAGCCGTGGGTGTCACGTTCCACCCAGAGGAGGAGGACAGACCGCCGGCAGCCTATGGCGAGAAGGCGCTGCAAGAGGGAGCCCACTACGGTAACGGATTCAGAGGTCGATAAAAGTATCACACAACCCGTCGACAGTAATCCTGCTGGGCCCTCAGCCAACGGATATACTGCTCCCATCAAGCATATATTGCAGTCATTCTGTGCCCACTTTGCAAGCGGGTAATGGTTTGGCTTGTGAGCTTGCGTAGATGCTTGTTAATTTGAAGAGGCTGCCGACCGCCAGAATACATTTTCTTTTTCCCCGTCGAGGCACCGATATTGCAAGTTGTGCTTTCCCTATATGGTGTTACCACCGCCTTTGGTTATTAACAAGACCAAACAATTACGCCGATCGGCTTTGTGTGAAAACATCACGTTCAAACTACTGTCTTCGTCTTAACCTATGGATAACCACCCTTCAGATGAGACTGTGGTTGGAGCCACGCCTGAAGTTTCGTCGTTTGGCAGCCTCTCCACTGCCAACTTTGCACTACTTTCTCTCGCAATAGCCTTGTTCCTCTTCGTTGGTCCGTTTCATCGAGTACGTCTGGTTGCGGGCAAAGCTGATTCGAACCTAGTTATATCAAATACTCGGGGAAAATCAAAATTCAGAGGGAATGCTCTCTTGTTAGTCGGGCCTTCCGACTCCGGCAAAACCGCCATACTGTCGAATGTCAGTTCACCACGTGTCTCCTAGGCTCACACTCCTGACGGTGGAAAAGATCAGCTGGCATACAACCAGACATTGCCGTCGCACACATCGTTGCAGACAAATTCGGCTCAAATGACGCTGTCACCCACCAAGACGTTGCAGGTGGTCGATGTTCCTGGACACCCTCGGATCAGGGACCAGTTTCAGGAGCATCTCAAGGACGCCAAAGCTGTCGCATTCGTAGTCGACTGCAGCACGATTTCACGCAACGGTTCCGTCGTCGCCGAGTACGTAATCTTTATTGGTTTGATATGCGGGAGTTGACTACTGCTACTAGACACTTGCATTATGTGTTGCATGCGATTACATCACTCCCACCGACGGCGTCTACACCAACAGTGCTCATCCTCGCACACAAGAAAGATCTTCTCAAAGTTGGTGCTTCATCTAATTCAGCAAGCGAGGTCGCTATTACCCGAGTTCGCACTATTCTGGAGCGCGAACTTGAGAAGAGGAGAGCTTCGCAGACAGGGGGAGTCGGGGTGGAGAGTCTCGGGGCAGAGGGGGAGGGAACGGAGGTGGGTGGCCTGGAATGCAGTGGTGCTGCGGGTGGCGCGTTCAAATTCAGTGAATGGGAGGGAGGGGATGTGGAATTTCTGTCGACCTGGGTCAAAGTTGGGGAGGCCAAGGAGGAGGCGGGCGACGACGGGCTGGACGAGCTCAAGGGTTGGCTCTCAAAGTAAACACGGCCAAACACGTTTATCGTATAAATGACCCACGCTGCGGTTTGGTGTCGCTTCAACGCGACCTTGTAGACAGTGCCCGTTCGATCCCATTTCCAGGAGGCACGCGGCGATTCGGTCATGCGGAGAGGGAGGCTGGTGGGGATTACGAGCACACGCACCGCCTCATGGTGCAGTGAGCGTCAGACCCTTCCTACATTCCAGGACTTTTGTTGTAGCGTAGCACGAGTGTGACGAATCACATGTGTGACCAGTACGTGTCATGTCACGCCATCGGCCCAACGCTGCTAGTTGACACTTTGGACGTCTTCTCCATTCTCACTCCTCGACGACCACCATGTTCATCATCAACTGGTTTTGGGACGTCCTCGCGCAGCTCGGTACGCTCATCGAGTAACTGCTCCCTTGGTCACCTTCCCTTAGACTATTACTTCTTCAAACCAGGACTGTTGCACAAGAACGCTAAAATCCTCTTCCTTGGCCTGGATAATGCCGGAAAGACTGTCTGTAGCCAGCGCTCGTGCTCGATCCGCAGGATATTGAACTATTTTGCTCGTAGACCCTCTTGCACATGCTCAAGAATGACAGACTGGCCACTCTGCAGCCCACACTCCACCCGAGTAAGCGTTGTGACTGCTCGTCTGCCCTTCCGTCTAACGTGGCCCTCGTAGCCTCTGAGGAACTAGCCATTGGCAACGTCAAGTTCACTACTTATGATCTCGGAGGACACCAACAGGGTCTGTGTCTCGTTTCCCTTCTTTTTGCTGTTACGAACCGAGTAATATAACTTCCGCGTAGCCCGCCGCCTCTGGCGCGACTACTTCCCCGAGGTCGACGGCATCGTCTTCTTGGTCGACTCTGCCGACTACGAACGCTTCGCCGAGTCAAAGGCCGAGCTCGACGCGTTGCTCTCTATCGAGGAACTCGCCAAGGTTCCCTTCCTTGTTCTCGGAAACAAGATCGACGCACTCGGTGCTGTGAGCGAGGAGGAGCTCAGACATCACCTTGGGCTCTACCAAACCACCGGCAAGGTTGGTCCCATCCCATGCATCACGATAGGATAGAGCAGGTGCTAATTTGGACACGCTTCAGGGCAAGGTGCCGCTGAACGACATCCGCCCGATTGAGCTGTTCATGTGCTCGGTTGTCCAAAGGCAGGGTTACGGCGAAGGTGCGTCTTCTTGGTGCCTGGCATGGTTTTCTTAGTTAACCCGACCTGCGTTAGGTTTCCGGTGGGTTTCCCAATACGTATGTCTCGCTTCCTGTTTCCTTGGACGTCGTACTCACGTGTTTGACAGATATAATGGCTCGCTGTTGGAGAGGAGTCGAGGAGTGACCTTAATACTACGCTACCTACCCGTGTTCTCGTTTTAAACACTCCTTCGCAGACATGCATCGTTTCCGCCCAATCCATGCTCCCTCTCCGCTAGACTGTTTCTACCCGAGCATGTAGCTCCTAGATTCCTATTTATATAACAGGTTGGCATCATGATAAATCATCATTGGAGCGTAAGGAATGGTGCACCCGAAGTGGTGTAGCTTCAGATGGCTATGGCATCACCGCCAAAGCATAACCCTCCATGATGTTCCCAAGTACCCATGCATGTCCACCGACGTAGAGCAAGCTTCTCAGCCAAAGACCAAAGAACACGTCTTCTCCCAAGAACTCGAGTTTGTACGCTTCAGCGAGCCAAACCACCTGTGCGCCGACCCAGACGACGACACTCCACCACGAGAATTGGACACGTGGGACTAGAAGGGGTAGGAAGAGCGTGTACCATAAAAAGTACTGCGAAGTGCACACCCGGTTGAACAGCACAAAGGCAAACGTCTGCACGAACCACGCAAACGGGAGGTCTTGGATGCGTCGGCCCAGCAAAACGCCCGTGCCGAGGGACAGGCAGAGCTGTGGGACGAGGCTCGTGAGCGGCGAACCAAGGAGCCGTCTCGTGAACGAAAGAGCGTGGTCGTCAAACGAGCGGGATTGACCGGGGTAGGTGAGATACGTGAGATAAAAGTAGGGGGAAAAATTGTGTCGATGGTCGAGGCGGTCTGCATGATACAGATAGGCTTCGTACAAGAACGTGTGTCCCCATCTGCGACGATTGTACCCTCGGCGGTGAGCGGGTGTGTCTCGGTTGCAGGACAGACGACAAAGGAGAAAGGAACGCACATGAGGTAGCAGAACACGCCGAGGAAAAAGAAGGTGCCCGCACTGAGGATCCCAAAACGAAGCGTCCGCGTGCACACGAGCGACTTGGCAAAGGTGAAACCCCAGCCGGACGTGGGTCGTGTTTGGGCAGCGATGGCGGTCACACAGCTCACGCCATAGATGACGGGATAGATCTTCCAATGAGTGCTGATGCCCAGCATGACGGCGGCTGCGTCCCACCGGCGGTGGAGCGCGTAGTACAGTGTAAGGAGGATGAGGGTGCAGACGATCGATTCGGAGGATCCACGGGTGGAGATGCTGAAGACGAGTGGGTTCAGTAGGTGGGTTGCTGCTAGAAAAGTGGCCCGTGCTTTTGCATCGGCGATGGGTGTATTTTCTGCATCCCCACTTTTGCGTTGCCCGTCGAGCGGTTTCGCGTCATCGCTGGTTGGCGCCTTTGTTGGCCGCCGCGAGAGGATCGAGGTCAGGAGCAGCAGACGATATATGAGCACCCCATTGACGAGGTCGCAGGCCGCAAAAAGGTACTTTCCAAAAGACGCGTGAACGAGTTCGTTTGGGAGTAAAAAGACTGCTAACAGAGGTGTGTAGCGGTAGGTCTCGCGATTGTATGGGCTACGGAGGCATGGCGGTGTTCACCAATACGAACCATGGGGACCGGGACGACTCACTTTCCGATGTGCAAGCTAAACTTGCTCGTCAAGGGGCCTCGAGCGACATTGTTCTTGCTTGGATGGAAAAGGAATCGTGCCGCATCACTGAAGACGCGGTAGTCGACGTCGGTATACTTCACGACGGAGCGGGCATCGTGCCACTCGCTGTAGAGAATGAGACCGACTCTCAAGAGTGCAGATGCGACCAGCAGCGTCCAGAATGGAGGAACGTATTTCTGCCAGCTGTGGAAGCTCTGGGGGCGCATCGTTGCATTGGTGACGCCACTGGCAAGCCAAGAGCCATTTTCAGTTTCCTACTACTACTCCCGGGCGAATCCTTGCAAACTACAGTATAGAACAGGTATAGTCTCCCTAAGTCAGACCAAATACTTCGGGTCGGAAGATACTCATTCTGATTAATCGAAGATAATACATATAGCTAGTGAAGATACTTGCAACGGTCATAATTTCCACCCTGGTTAGCACCCCACCAAGAAGGGAAGAGATGAGAAGTGCCCGCTGCACCTTGGACGGCAAAGGATAGGATAAACACCATAACTTGAGTGCCACCGTCGAGGGCTGCCAAATGACTTATGGGTGACGATGGACATATAGATACCGAAAAGGAACCCACCTGCACTGACGATGTAGTTGTATTTTTGGAACCAGCGAGGGTAGCGTGTTCTGAGCCACCACTGGGAAGTGAACGCGACCAAGAAGATAGATAGCACCGAGGAGTTAATGCCCGCGGCGAGCCAGC
Source organism: Hortiboletus campestris (assembly GCA_038090935.1). Taxonomy (NCBI): domain Eukaryota; kingdom Fungi; phylum Basidiomycota; class Agaricomycetes; order Boletales; family Boletaceae; genus Hortiboletus; species Hortiboletus campestris. The sequence goes on from JBBPNN010000364.1 coordinate 23,413, forward strand.
CGATCGTCATGCTGAGTGAAGGAACATAAGAGGTTGGGTCTGTCACGCTCAAGTTGAGCACATACCAGATCATAGGTGTATATAAATAATCAGCACGAAGCTTGGGCCAATAGTGGTGGACGAGCCAGAATGGTATGGGCGCAGCAAGCCCGACTAGATATGACCATGGGACCCACTGGTACCTCATACCGACGGAGAACAACTCGTGACTAAGGCCACCCCACGCAATGGCCCGGGAGTTGTATCCCTGAGCTTGCTGGCCGGACCAGATGTTCGTTCCTTGAACGGAAAGTAGAATGTCTCGATGACTGTCGATGATAGAGTTCATCAAGACTAGAAGTGATGGGTAATGGTGAGAATCTGCATGAAAGGGGGGGCACACTCTCTTACAGTAGTTCAAGACGGCCCCAAGGAGAGTTCCGATGATCTGGGCGGTGAAAGCGGCACGCGGGGGGAGCTTGGCATCTGTTACAATACATCAATCTTTGTTATTGGCAGCATTTTACGGAAGACCTACACTGGCCGATCTTAAGGTCACGGAGCAGCAGCAGAGCTTGGGAAACAGTATCTGAAAACAGAGTCAGTTAACCACGTCTCGTAAGTACATGGAAGCAAACTTGCTATAACTATACAAAACAAAGTACATGTTGGCCATCGGCTTGCCAGGATGCAAGTATCCTGCGATCATCTGTACGAAAGTATCTATTCACAACCTTAGCTGACTGGAGCGACTTTGATCGAAATGAGAGACTCACGAATCGAGACGGTGACACCCGCAATGGCGGACAATGCTCCTAGGAAGAGGATGGATATAGCCGCCAGAAGCACTGCCATGGCAAGGCTCCACCATGGCAAGGTAGAGTCGCTCTCATAGATGACTGCCAGAGCAATCACAAACGATACCACGAAAGTAATGTAGTACCAGCTGTTTGGGGCATCGGAGTACTGGAATGCGTAGTCGGTCAACGTTTGTTGCTGGAATCACCGAAGGTCCGAGGCTCACCTTGAGCATTTGAGCATAGTGAGGATCTATATCCTCATCACCCTTGGGCTGCTCCCGCACGCCATCGTCGTTCCAGAACTTCCAGTTGACGTTCTCCCACCTAAATTCTTGCCACTGCCTGCGAAAATTGGAGGGGTACATCCAGCTCCAGGCCCCACGCAGGTCATCACGGTTCCAAAGGAGTAAGTGGGTAAAAGTAGCCGCCAAAGCCAAGTTTGTGCCAAGGAGATATACGACCCAAGTTCCGGTATAGTATGGCAATCCCTGCTCCGCGAGGAGAGTGGGGTCGACTTCATAATTCGAACTCAAGATCAACAACTGGTCGTACACGGTGCCATTTTCGTAGAACAAGAGTTGAGAGAGCTACGAATTGCAATCAGTGCGGTGTAAAGTGTAAGGTGTACGTGCACATACGAAGGGGAAGTTCTGGGATTTCCAGATGTTGTTGTAATAGACAGCGACAAAAATGACTCTAACAGAAACACATCAGACAAGGTTGATAGAGTATTTCTTGCACACGCACACGCATAGTGCGTTTCCGATGAACAGGGAAAACTGTTTGTCATGTTAACCACAGCCATAAGCTACATACTCTGCCCTTAACCTACCTGGGTCTTCAAGGGAATCGCCATAGGGCTAAAGCCTCCGGAAATGTACTATGAATGGTATCAGTTATGACACCGCGGCGCCGGTCCCAGTGAAACAAACCTGCCAGTCAAAGCAGAGGGAGAAAAGGCCGAGCCCTTCATTACCGTTACTTCCGCCAAACACCCGGGAGACGGTTGCGTTGTCTGGTGCAGCAAGGCAGAAGATCGACACCCCAGTGAGAAGGGGGAATATCCATTCCGGGAAGAGTTCCCAAATAAAGATGCTGGACGATCTGAATTAGGCCACAGATCAAAAGATTGAAGTAGACCGTGGCTTACGCTCCGAAGACCAAGTAGAATACCTTGAGTTTGCGGCGAGTGGTCGGACCATCTCGGAAGAATGCATCAAACATGGAAATGAGCGGGAGTACTCCGGGATAAAGCATCTTTGAGGGATAAAGTAGAGTTGCTTGTGCGTCGCAGTGCATCAGAGGACATATTACCCAGCCAAGGCAAACTCACATCTCAGTGCACCACCGATGCCGTAACCAAGGAGCTGACTGGAGAATAACAAGAGGATGGAAGCTGCAGCGTTTGGGGTGATGTTGTAGTACAAGCGCTGGACGGAAAGGACCTCCGTTGCAAGGGCCGAGTTTGCTGCTGCACTAGCCATGATAATGATGAATGCATTCTCCTTTTTGTTGAAAGGGTGCTGGAGAGGAGTGAGATAGACGGGATGTATGGGAGTCATTGAAGCTTACGGGATTTAAGTGACGGAATAAACCACGGCGAGGGATGAACGTCTCCATCGCGAATCCGAGAACGTATGAAATAATGGCAAGGAACATCAAGGACACCCCGACAGTTTGCTGGCGATGACAAGATGAGAGAACGGAATGATGTGGAGATCATGATGGAGCCCACCGGTTTGAAATAATAGATCTCGGCTGTTTTGTTGAATAAGCAGAAAAAAAGACTGAAGGAGACGAACGTACCCAAGGAGCCACCAAAGGCAGAGAGACCAAGCCCGAGGACAAAGGCGCGGAAGGTCCACGGATTGAGAGAGGGATCGTCATCGACAGAGATGACGTGCGTTGCGATTTCACGTTCGCTGTGAAGGACGATGTCTGAGGCATCATCAGTGAGTGGGTTTGATGTGGCCTCGACGTCTGCCTTTGCGTAGTATGACTTTTCCAAGGACTTTTCGTCGCTGACGCTGGGCACCATGTTGACCGTAGTGGGATGGTCATGGGATCCTTGATTGTCCATGGGTGGGGACATAAGGTACGAGATACTGCGACGTGGCCATTGGGAGGGATTGGTTTAAGTATGGTGGTTCCGGCGCAAGACGTACTGAGTGGGATACCATAATTGCACAAGAGCCAGCGTAACGGCATTCATGCGGACCAAACTGACTGGGTCAACCCAGTGCGATCGATATCTGACACTTGCCTGAATCGGGGAATAACGAGGGGTATTAGAGCATGGCACAGGCGTTGTCATGTTTCGCCATTGGTACCCTTGCTGCTTCAGGTACCTCAGATTAACGCCTACGTGTCTATCATTAACATTAATACTTCTGGAATTTTCTCTGGAGAGACCTCGTAAGCGTGTAATATGTCATAGTATAGGTACGAGCCTGCATGTTTTTGAACAATGCATCATGGAAGTGATACAAATTATCGGTTTCGAATTAGAAGTTCACCATCGACACGAAGATCCGATGGTTCGAGCTTAACATAATTGAATTGGTCCCGGCGTCGCCACGGTGCATGCGTGGCCGAACGGTACCTGGATCATGATACGGATATTCTGAATCAAACACCATACAAGCATAATAATATATATGGAACACACGTTGAGACCCGACCCTAGTCCCTTTGCGCCCTTCAGAACGTTTCAGAAACGCGGATGCTTCCGGTGACCGCACCCCGATGCTTGGCAGACTCGTACTTCCGAGGCTATCGCCTGCCACCGGGTATACATGCATATGGGGATGGTGTAGCTGCGGGTTTGGAAATTCCACCCGTACCCGTACCCACCGTACTCGCACACCCCACCTGTGCAATACCCTACCGGCTGCTCCTGGGAAGGGACCTGAAACATGGGAGCAAGCCAGTCGAGAGATCCTGAGGAAACCCTGCGTCGGTTTGGAGATTTGTGTTGTAAGAGATGATTTGCACGAGTCGTCCATTTATGTCATCCATTGGGGGAACACGGTAATTGCACTTGCACACATACCCGCGAAACGTGTATCAAATTGAACCGGATCGAATCGTATCCCAGTGACGCTTATATAAGCAGACAACTCCTGTTTTCCTGAAATCGCCGACACAAGGATCTTTACCTCAGAAAAATTCTTCGGAGTACCCAACAGATTTCCATCACAGTTTAACTACTATCCTTCATGCCCTGATTGACTTGATCCCCGTGATCGATGCATTCACTATTGACTCCCCGGTCACATCAGGGGATTCATCTTGCTTTCAATTATTATCAATACAAGTCCTTCATGCCCCAACTGATCCGATTGTCGATAGGAGGTGCGAGCAATATTCAGCAGGCCCCTTCCTGGTACTTGATGAACATGTTTGGTGACCACAGTGTGGTGTATTGTCACCACTGTCTGCTCAACATTGAAGTATGAGCTCCTCAGAGTCAGCAGGGTCTCCGCTGGAGCATTTGCCAGTGTCTGGCTGGCATCCAAGGCAGTACATCTCACAAGCACTCCCTTCTAGACCTACTTCAAATAGTGTAAGAATAATTTCTCGTTTATCAGCATGGTTTCTGCTGGAGCATTTTCGGATATCTGGCTTGTACTCAGGGGCCAGGGCGGTCACTGTATCAGGCATGTTGCACTGGTGTGTACAGAGAATCTAACACATGTTACTTTCACATTTTCCGTCAATCATCAGTTTTCCGAAAGCCTGACTTGTGTGTGTATGCCAGGAGGGCGGGTGTGTTAAGAACGGGTCAACTCCGAGTAAACTCCGGGACTCCGGAGTTAGTTGAGGTGTGTGGGACCTTGGCTTCAGCGTATGTGCTGCGCCCTTGTCAGAGTCAGTCCCAGATTTGGAGAGTCGGAGGGTCGGAGGTAAGACTTAACACTGTTGGACAGTGAAGTTGAGTCGGAATTGGAGGAGAGTCTTCAAGACTCAAGAGAGGAGCTGAATCTAAGTTGATATTCGAACTAAAGAATACAGGACGGAATTCTAGGAGTTTATATACTTCGGAGGAAACATAGGATTAGTAACGGAGTGTAAGGGATTGGTAAGAAAGATTGGAACGTGAGTATTACTGGAGCTGTGCTCCTAAGTGAAACACAGGTCAGAGGAAGTAAGACTAATAC